>BMAO01005430.1:0-96371 GCA_019973975.1 Trichonephila clavata
TAGGGATGAATTTTGATTATATGGTGTATTTATGGTACCTGACAATAAATGACCTAATTTTGTTGGCAATGCTGATGGGGTACCTTTGGGTCCCATTATAGGAGTCCCTGAAATTGTTGTCATAAAAACATCAGCACTAGAAGAATGTCTATTTCATTTTCAATATAAAACGTTGGATCAGCAAGAGTTAGATCTTTGATATGAGGCCACTCATGATATTTAATTGGAAAGTTTGGCATAGCTGAAGTGACTTTCGAGACTAACAAAGCTTTTACTTGAAATTTATCAGAGGAAACACAAGAAAAAAATTCCAAGTTTGTCGAATATAACGAAGTTTCAGCAAATGTTTCATTTACACCTACTAATCTATGATTGGTGTGTTTTAATGGCAATTTTAAAGCGATCAGCACATTGCTTGGAAATTAAAGAATTTTGAGAAGCATTGTCTATCAAAGCACGGCAAGTTATTTGTTGACCATGTTTAGATTTAACATTTATTAATGCTGTGGACAACAAAACGTGACCTTCTGCCAATTGTGTGCAATTGTTAGACACTGTCACAGCAGAATTTGCTTGAGTATCTGCTGAAGGACTGACTGCAATATCTGTGTAATAATGTATGGTGTCTTTCAGAACAGTTTTTACAAGAGAATCCTATTCTACATGTGTCAAGCCTGTGGTTACTCCTCAAACAATTGGTACATAAATTATTGTTCCGTACCACTTGCCATCTTTCATTTACATTCATAGAATTAAAAGTTGGACATTTGAATAAGGCATGGCTTTGACAACATAGAATGCAATTGTTACTTTGACCAACATCTTAATTTTACCCCTGATTTTACTTGGTTACATTTGACAACAGTAGTATTTACATTGATTTGTTAAAGGAATATAATGGTTTAACATTACCTTTCTTAATGTCAGGTTTTACAAAGTTTAACTCATTCAGACCACGAGCTTCTCTTTCAATGAAAACTCTAAATTCCTCAAGAGTGGGAATTTTATTAGTTTCCAAAGATAATTCCCACCGTTGACTAATACATACATCCACTTTTTGAAATGAGAAATTTATTATGATCAACTCTGTTAATGAATTTGTTTCTAAATCCAAAGTTTTTAAATTTCGAACGACTTCATTGCAAATATCTATTATTTCCAAAAGCAATTTTGAAGTATTTGCCCTGGATATCTTAATACTAAATAGCTTATTTATTTGGCTAAAAGCTAATTGTCGTTTGTTTTCATACCGACTGCACAGTATATCCCAACAGTTCTTAAGATTGTCCACAGTAATTGCAAAACCCCGAATTAATTTGGCTGCATCCCCGCGAACAGAAGCCTGCAGATATTGCAATTTTTCAAGATCACTTATTGATTTGTTATCTAGAATCGAAGACTTAAATAACTCTTTGAATGAAATCCAGTTCTCGCAATTTCCATAAAAATGCGGAACTTCAAGTTTTGGTAAATTAACTACTGAAGACTTTAAATGAATACTATTTTTTACTTCCTCAAACTCAGATTTTTGTTCAAGGTCAACAACCCAATTGAATAATATATCTTTATATTTCATATAAATGTCAAATGATTCATCACTTTCATGCGTTGACAATTCACCGAATATTTCAGTTAATCTAGTTTCATATTGCAACACTTGGGTTTTTAAAACACGTATGCGTGATTTATTATCATCGCATTTATTTATTCTACTTTCAAAAACTTTTTAATTCTCTTATAATTAAATCAAATTTACCACTATTTTTCGACTGTTTTGGAGCCATGATTTATGAATGAAAATTTTAAAATTCGACACAAAATACACAACTATACCAATAATAACAAATGCCTACACAATGCAAATACACAACTATCAAAAATATTTACACAAAATAGAACAAAAGAATAGTCTAGAATCAAATAATAAATAATATCAATCAGAATGTATAAGAATACTTCAAGAATTCGTATCAGAATAAATGCACTAGAATAAGAATATCGAGTATGAAACGAATAATATTAATCGGAATGTATAAGAATACTTCAAGAATTCGTATCAGAATAAATGCACTAGAATAAGAATATCGAGTATGAAACGAATAATTAAAATAACAAAGAATAAATCACATCAATAACTCTCCGATTCGACGGACCACATGTTATGAATGAGAATGAGACTTTAGATTTTGAGTTTGATGTAGAATGCAATTATGAATTGTATAACGAACGGATTTTGACTTACCGCCATTTTCATGCTGGGCATAGGAACACTGTGGAAGTATTTCTTATAAAGCTGAATAGAAAATATATAACTGAAGATTATTAATGAATAACAGCAAGGATCAATGATTTCACAAGTCGACTTTTCATGTATATATTTACTTCACACACACACTCATGCCTTTACATGTACGATAAAAGAAAACCATTTCACTAAAACATAATCACAAGAATGGCGACCATTACAACTGAATCATCCGAATGGAATGTCGTTGTCCCCGAAATCACTCCGGATACTAGAAAACCAAGTCCAGTTCGTGGCGCCATCTCTGGACGGCGAAAGGAGTCAACTATTCTTAACAGTGTATCGTTTCGTTGAGGGATTGTGTCTCCTGTGGGATACTGAACACTCAGAAATGAAAATCTATGGTCATTAGGTGTATCGTGATTGCTAAGTAAGCAGGATCAGAGGTCTCATGCTAGATCTTGTAAATGGTCGCCAGATGAGAATGCTATCCCCAATAGCTTGAAAAGTCCTTGATTGTAAGAAAGTTTCATCACTTTATGCGCACTCCTACCCTGTCATTTCCACATTAAACCGTGAATTTAACCTAGAATTCTACCCTTTGAAAAACTTACGGGAATGGTACTTTTCTTCTCCAGACGATCTGAGTTTTGGCATGTCTTAGACATATATATATATATATATATATTTAAAAGTTAAAACCATAAAAAATTATACTACCTTCAAATGGTATGACATTCAATCTTCACGTAAACAAGAAAGCAAATTTATTATTTTTTGAAGCAATCTTTAAACATGTCAACATGACGCTCTAGAACCTAATAAACAAAATTTGTGAGTCATTCTGCCCACTTACACAGACAAAGAGCACAATTTCTTCTTCTTTTTTTAGTTTCCGATTTCTCAGATGGTTCAATGTTCTGCTCCAAATTCAAAAGTTCACAAATAACTGTACTTGTTGATTGGGGCAAAATTGCTACATTTAGGCGTTTTCCCATCCATTTAGCAAGAAGATCTTCACTTAGCTTTATCGCAAATTTTCTTCTAGATAATGCTTTTTCAGGTTTGGGAGAGCCATATTATGCACATATATAACATGTCCGAGTAAGGAATTGAAAATATTAATGCTTTATGGGTTTATCGGATTAAAAATACCGACAATTGAATGTCTTTTATTATACAGATAAGATTTGGTTGAATAATTGTTAAATATAACACTAGATGAGGGTGTAAATGTGAACAAAAGGGCAAGCAAAAGAAAATGAAACGTCAATATGAATTAGAGTAAAGGAGATATAAATATGAAATCAAGTTTTCATTAGAGGGAATTAAAATAGAGAGCAAAATAGGAATTATCATATTAAAAACTTCGAGCAAACCTCAAATGTGATACCAAGATTAAGTACTAAAAGTTTAACTCAGAAATTTGATCCTACAAATAACTATATTTGTTTTTATATTACTTTGTTTGAGTGAGTGAGTGGATATTTGCATCGCACTGTTCAGCTACACGAGGGCTTTTGGCGACTGACCTCGTGATTTTGAACCATGGTCAAGTGACAAGGACGACACCTGAGCTGGCACCCCCTCTCCTAACTGCTATACCACACCAACGGGAGGACGTTTGAACTCTCGACAGATTTAACGTGCATCGCTCCCCTACACGGCGAATCTTCAGTGGTACTGAGCTCGAACTCATGAAACGCCAGCCGTGATCCTATACCCTAACCACTTGACTACCGTGGCCACATTACTTCGCTTAAATATCCGATTCAACGAACCGATATCGTGAAAAACGTTTTTTGGTTCTTTTTTCATTGGTCTACTATTAAAAAATGTAACACAACTAATAAATACACGAGAAGAGACTATAAATTGTGAATATATTAAAATCTAGTTTCTAAAGCAATTTTAAACGACTTAAAGAAATTTTAGACCATTTTTCTGCACATCAAAATAGGAGCCCAGAAATTATTTGCATTGATTTTGTGTATGCAATTAAAAATTATTTTTCAGAATAGATATAGTGCTTGAAAGTAAAAACCTTTAAGCAACTATCATAGTTAATTATCTGTGATCCAATTAAACGAAAATACTTCATTTATTATTTTTATTTATCAAATGTTTGGCCATTGAATAACTGTTACTACATAACATAATCACTACATAACATTACATGTTACTGCATAACATAATCACTATATAACATAAAATGTTACTCAGTGGCGTAACAGAGAGGATTAGCCCCCCCCCCCCTGCAAAGTCAGGTTTTGGGCCCCCATCTGGATCTGACAAAGGTTATATATTTGGCGTCAGTTAGGATTTAGGCCCCCTAGAACCCTGCCCCCCCCCCCGAAATGCGGGGGTATACGTTAAGCAACTGATGTTACTACATAACATAATATGTTGAAAATCATTACTTCTTGGATTATTGATTATGGATAAAACTCAAGACGTACTTTTCACGAAGTTAGATGACTATAAAAGTGGGAGAATGAGTTAAATTAATAGTGTTTTCTTACAAACTGAAAATTGGACACAATCAACTGTATATATAGAAAATCACAAGATTTGTGCTTTCATATCCAAATACGTAAAAAATAATGCTACAAGTTAGAGGAGAGAAAATAATAATTCCGAATAATATTATTTTTCTACAAGTGACAAATGTGGTAGAAAACTTTGCTCCACAAGCACTCACCGGGTTTTCACCATAATACAGATAATGGTAGAATTAAGTATTATCCAGAGAATATATTTCTATTCAATAATTTAAAAATTCTAATGAAGAACCCGTTAAATTACAAACAAATTCTCTAATGTCTATGAAAATGAAATTTTTCTGAACCGTTCTTTTTGTTATGATTGATATTAAAATCTTTGTAAATTTGACTCGTAAATATGCCTAAACGAAAATTTATGCAACAGAAGTGGAAGATGGAAGTATTAAAATATCAGGGTATTTTGGGAAATCAATGTAGAAACTGTTGGACCCTACGGAAAAATAAATAATATTAATAAAGATTTGTTTTCACTTTCTCTTTCATGTTGTTTCAACTCATTTGACGATACTATATGTTGTTACTGGTAAAAAATCTTCAAGCATACTAAAATATCTTTTTCTCATGAGCACTTTGAAAGTATTAAAAAAAATTCATCATCCTCCCAAAAATATACATCTATATTTTGAATCCAAATATATATGCCCTACTGACGATGTGTCGGCTATAAGAGCAAGAACAGAAAAATCAATTTAATATCTAAGGATTGATAATGATACTAAGGAAGAAAATGAAGCATAGTTCCGTTGTCAAAAATATATATTAAATGAGATAGGAAAAGATCAAATCGTAAATCAGGAAACTAGTGCAATGTGTGTGAATGGACTTTCCATAAAAATACCTTCCTCATTGTAGAATAAAAGATCATAAAACTATTTTTAAAAAAAGTATTCAAAATGCCGACAACGTAGAATGGGATTCAATAACTATGAACGATATAGAGATCACAACATGAATAAAAGGCACAAATATATATATATAGTGTCAAAAATAGTAATACTCTATTCTAGAAAAGCCTGAATTTTGATGGGAGAGGCCGTAGCAGTCTTCTTCGATGTACACTTAGCACAATGGGTAAAACTGGTTCTGCACAAATGCTTTCTTTTAAGAATAACATTACGCATAATTTGGCGAATGTAAGGAATTTCTTCAATGAAAATATTTTAGATTGCTGATGCCGCATTAATGTTATTGACGGGTTATCATTTAGTTAGATATAATCTTTTTTTATTCTTCATTTAGGTATTTATATGATTAAAAACAAACACATTACTACGGTGATTAACACAGCTACAAAAAGTAGCAGAAATTTATACATTTAAGACACAGAGTTTCTACAGTCATGGATATTTATATGAATCAGAAAATCCGCGTGAGCTTCCTCTGATGGAGCCTATGTTTAGTGGAAAGCTATCGTTCGTTAATTTCTGATGTAATCTTATTTTTAAAAGATCTTGTATATGGTGATTGAAATGGAACAATTGAGGGGAAACATCTTGTTAATTAGTTTACATTTATTTTTAGTTAAGTAAAAAAATGTTTGCCTCTCAGTTTTTGGCAGATAAATTTTTGGTACATTTCCGTTAAGGGACAAAACTAAAAATGTGTGTGAATTATCACGCAAAGTTTTGGAGGCTTAATACTGCATTGAATTAAAATACTTTGAGATATAAAGCTGAGGTGAATTTTTTCATATTTATATATATTCCAGTTTTTTTAGTACAAATCAAATCTTTTAATGTACAATAAGTGCTGTAACAAGCAATAGTAGTAAATAAATAATTTTAAACTTACTTTCATAATTGGCTCAGCATCGGAAATGTAATGTCCCTTTGAAGCTAATTCGAACCACCGATACAGAGTTTCGTTCTCTTCCTTCAAGTATTTCCAAGGAAATCGTGAACATTTATCGTAAACTTTTTGCATATAAAAAAGTAACTCCTTAGATTTCACATCCTGTCAGCTCAAAGAGAATGATATAATGGTAATTTGTATTTATTCTTCTAAGAAATTTTATAATACTTATACGTATAGATCTAATAATAATTTTATAATGTTTATGCGTACATATTTAATAATAATTTTATATTGCTTATACGTTTATATCTAATAACAATTTTATAATGTACTTTAATTAACATTTTTTAAATTTACTTTATAATAATTCTTTAAATAATATCAATGCTACATGTACACAGAGCTCTTACAGTCAATTCGTGCAAATAATCAAAAATTTATGCTTGCACAGATTAGGGAACGATTTATTTTTTTACTATTCGTGATGATTTGAAAAGGTGTGGGTATCATGTATGTACTCTCTAAATACCTGATTTTCCCTGAAATTTAAATTTTATAACAGCACATTTTTTTATTAATTCTTTCAGTTTAAATACAATCAAAGTTTAGTTCGTCAAATGATTTTTGTTACTTGTAGACTTTCAAAAGGATATATATTTTAAAAATGACGGAAAGGAGTTCTTTTTTGAAGTTGAGGTTATTTTTTCATTCGTATACTTTTATGTGATTCATAAGAAACTTTTTTTTAGATGTTAACTTTAGATATTTTTAACAATGTTATGGTTAAGCTTAGTGAATCATCGCCAAAATACTCTCCGAATGTATTACTTTGATTAATATTCTCATTAGTCTTCCTTTTGATGTAAATCCATATAAATACTATATTAATTAGAAAAGATAATTTTAAGAGTCTAGCATAAGCTTTTTTAAGGGGTCTGAGGGGTGTTTTTTCGAATTTTCGAAAAAAATATATCTTGTTCTTCACTTTTTTTCTGAACATTTTGATACTCACCACGTGACAATACTCTAAAAACTTCGAAAGTTATTTAAAAATTGCAAACAGCAATTTAGTCATAACAACTTTTAAATGGACACATGCCACGCCCATTTATTTTTAAATTTATGCATACCATTTATTTTTCAGTTTTTAATAAGCCTCATGAAATATTTTAAGCGCTTGAGTGGATCAGAAGGAAGCCTGAACTCAACACATTCATTCTGCTGCGTTTTGATTCTGTTGTGTTTACTTTAGCACACGTTTTTTTAAAACGCTTATCTAAAGCGAAGATATTTGTTGTTTTATTCTGAATAGATCGTTGGCAATGCCCCAAGAAAAGATTTAGAGGAAATAAATATCTAAAGGTAAGTGACTCACATGTTACAGATATGAAAGATACGAGGAAGTGTGTAGAAATGAAAAGTACAAGTAAGTGTGCCGAAATGAAAAATGCTTCTAGTAAAAAACTTTCAGGAATTCAGACTTCATTAAAGTCAAATCTTGTTAAGGTAAGTGAAAACTTCAAAGAATATCGTATTTTTGATTTTATTTAAACCT
This sequence comes from Trichonephila clavata, assembly GCA_019973975.1. Classification (NCBI taxonomy): domain Eukaryota; kingdom Metazoa; phylum Arthropoda; class Arachnida; order Araneae; family Nephilidae; genus Trichonephila; species Trichonephila clavata. The sequence goes on from BMAO01005430.1 coordinate 8,159, forward strand.
TTAGCTCTATTTTGTCAGTATCATGCTGTTTAAAATGTCATAAACCATTAACAATTAATGAAAAATCCCCTCGTGGTTTATGTTCGAATTTTGAAATACATTGTAAAAACTGTGGGAATATTTGTACTTTTTCAAGCTGTGAAAACATTGGGAATAAAAGTAATGCTCCAGAAATTAACAGAAGATCTATTTTAGCAATGGGATGCATAGGTCAAGGTTTAGAGTCATTAAAAACCTTTTGTTCTGTAATGAGTCTTCCTAATCCTGTTGAACAAAAATCATATGATGTTATTAATAATAAACTTTCACTTGTTATGAAGGAAGTCGCCGAAGAAAGCACGGACAGGGCAGCTGTCGAAGAAAATTCTTCGTTACCTGATAACATTTTAACGGTAAGTGGTGATGGACCTGGAAGACGAGAGGGCATTCATCGTTGATTGGAGTATGTACTCTAATGGGGCCGAAACAGGTAAGGTTTTGGATAGGGAAGTGTTGTCCTCATTTTGCAAATGAAGCGACAGTTTTAAAGGGTAAAGTTTGGTATCAAGTACAATAAATGGCAAAGAGCGCATAAGATTTCACGTAGAAAAAATTATTCTGGCTCTGCTGGTAAGATGGAGGTTGACGGGATGTTGAGGATTTTTAATCGATCAGAAAAGCTTCACAACCTGAAATATTCGAACTACATAGGATGATGATGAATGCCCAGAGGAACCGAGCTCATCCGAAGAGGGTTTAGAGCTACAACCGATCCCTCGGGAAACAACCACCCTCACATCCAGATTTTATTGCAAAAAAAAAAAAAAAAAATCAAAGTTTACATTTTAAACAATTCCAACTTTTAGGAGATGGCGACACAAAAACATTCAATGCCCTTTCTGAAAACAATCCATACGGCGATGAATCTTATTCAGAAAATAGAATGTGTAGGCCATGTGCAAAAGATAATGGGTACAAGACTTAGGAAGCTTAAATTAGTATATGGTAAGAATAAATTATCTGATGGTAAAACTATAGGCGGTAAAGGTATGTTAACTGATAGTTTAATTGATAAGCTTGCGCATTACTATGGTAATGCTATTCGATGCAATTCTACTAGTGTAAAGGAAATGCGGAAAGCCATTTGGGCTGTTTGGGTCATTCTTGCAGCACCGATGATGAACCGATGCACTGATTTTGTCCTACAAATCCAAATACATAGTGTAAGTATAATGCCGCAATTAATAATAATTTACAAAATTATAAACACAACCCCTCAGTTGCGAAAGCTGTTCGAGATGTAATTAAGCCTGTATTTGCAGACTTATCTCATCTGGCACTCCTGAAGAAATGCTTAGGAGGTAAGACACAGAATCCTAATGAAAGTTTAAATTCATTAATCTGGAAGTTTTGTCCGAAGACGATTGATTCTAGCCTTCAGATTGCAGAGATTGCTGCAAATCTATCAACCAGCATTTTTAATGATGAAAATCAAATACTTATTACTATTTTAGAGAAATTTGGCTTAAAAATTAACAAAAATGTTTGTGTGTCCCTGGCTGAACGTGACAATCGTCGAATCTTTACGTCAAGAAAGAGGAGCTCAACGTCATCGTTTGAAGCTCGCAGAGATTAAAAAAATAAAAAAGAGTAAAGAAATTGAGCTGTTTGAACAACAGGAAGGCATATCCTATGATCCTGGAGCATTTTAGCATGTAAGTTTTAAAATTTATTTTCTCAAATTCAATTTAAAACTTTAAAGCCTTTTTTCTCAGTTTGTGTTTTTTTCACTTACGCGCATTGCGTTTCAAAAACTATCTTACTCTGATGCATAAAACTTTACAGAATTATAAACTCTATTATAATCTTTAAATCCTAGCTATTTATAGTATTACATATTTGTAATTTTTGAAAAATTTCAAAAAAAATAAATTTTTTGCAAAAAATTTAAAAAATGTACTTTTTTTATTTTTTAAAAATATTACTTTTATATCTAATTGCTACCATCTAATAAGGATATATTTGACTTTATAAATCAACTTATTGCTAGTAATTAGAATTATTATTTCAGAAAATATCATGCGCGTCGTAAAACTTACTATTTGTTTCTTACAAAATTTTTTCTTATATTTATGTGCTTATTATTTTTAAAATTATGATTATATTTTAGACATTTTTATACTTTTTTGAAACTTTATTCCTTTATAAAAAATGTGTAAAAGAATCAAATTATTTCATTTTAACCTCAAAGAATTATTTCTAGTCGAAAATTGTTCATATTTTGTGCTCTCGAAACATTTTTAACACCCCTGAGACCCCTTAAGCTAATAAACATTTATTAAAAATCATTATGTGCACTACTTTTTTGGAAGCAAAATGTTTCTTCAAACAACGCATGCCTAAAAAGTATTACAAAAATCATGACAGGTTGCGCTCTATTTTTACGTTGCTTTAAACACACACATACATATTACTCTCAGTTTCTAACCCTTTTTTTGAAGTGTAGTACGATCGATATGGAAAATGATAAATTGTGCGTTGCCTAAGAGATAGAACAACCCTTAACATGTAAAAGGGATAATTTACAGATAGAGATAATAAGAAAATTAAATAAATTTTTATATTTTGAAACTAAATGTGACAAATGTAACATTTTATTCGGATTTTACATCTAAAATTTTAAATAAAACTGTTTTCTTTTCATAAAAAATGAATTACACACACAAATTTGGCTGTTTTTTACTTCATTCGAGTTTGCTGTGGATCAAGGACAAATAGATTCACTTTTACTTACTGTAATTTTGGTTTTTAAGTTTTAAAAGAATAAAGTGATGTTTGAATAACATATACATATCTAAGAGTATATCATGATGTGAACTTTAAAAAGCCTCTTCTTGTCATCTTACATCCAGAAGTCGCGATTGTTGCAGAAAACACGGAAGACATGCCTAGATTTCCGTCGACATCAAAAGATAAAATCATGCCGCCCAGATGGTATAGTGCAGATCCCGCAACTTATGGCACTCGTGCCACGTATTGCACGCAGTGCAACTCTCAATGGCAAAGGACACCGAAGCTATGCGATAAAGTTAAATTGCTCTGTCTCTTCTTTCTACGCCTCAAGCATTTTTATGTAAAGGCTATATCTTACTTTCAATTATTTGTCAAAAAACAATTCTGCCGAATGTTCTTGCGAATAGTTTGTGTAAATTATGTAAAAAAAACTTCATCTGCTTAAATGGGACTTGTGATTCATTCTTAGTGTTAAATATTAAATTCAGATAAAAAGGATTGTGTAATACTTGTAAAAGGAAGCACCACTCATTGCAGCGTCGTGAAAAAAAATCTACAGAATTAATGAACAAGATTTACCGGATTGTGAAAAGATTTGCAAGATAACTCTATCGATAAATTGACAGCTATTTTAAAATGCTGTACGTCATTGCCAAAGCAATTTAACTATTTGAAGAAAACTATGTGGACTCTGCGTTCCGCATTTTGATCTCCACATCTATGAGAACAAATTATTTCTTATATGAAATATTTCTGAATCCACAAAGAGGTTGTTAAACAAATGAACATTCAGAAACCTGTTTCAAATGGAAAGTCTCAAATTATGCCCCTGATATTGCGTTATGAAGTAGAACTTTGTAGGGACAGGTTCGAAATTAAAATTAAATTTTTTAATTTAAGTATATTGCTGGAAGGCTTATATTTTATGTTGTTTACTTCTTATTTTAATAAATATTTCTAAAAGATACAAAATACAAAATAAATGTATCATTAAAATTTTTTATTTTTATGTTGAAAGAATAGTTATATATCCAAGTGTTTATTTTAAAGTTAATAATTATTTTAAATGATGCGTTTCTAATAAATAGAACAAAACTATAAATCTGTATTTTTGACCGCTATTTCCTAATTCTGCATGCATTGCAACGAGAATCGAATTGTTTCAAATACTTTCTACTGCATGGCACCCTGAATCATATTGGTATATTGGCTTAGAACACCACCGGTATAAGGTTGCCGATCCCTGGTATAATGGTACAAGTAAGTGACGTTGATTGCTGTGCTGAGAGTCTGGGTTTGAATTCAAGAGAAGGTATATATGTTTGCAAATGTAATGTGCCTGTACGTCAGGTGGGTATCCTAAACATTCGTTGAACCTGAAGTCCTCTTGTGAGGTTGGTGATAGGGTAAGAGAATTGAGAGAAACCCAGTGAGTTCCCCCTTCAAGGGACAGGGCGTTTTAGTGGGGCTCAGCCAAAACGTATTGTTACTTGCATGGTTCCGAAAACTGTAGCCCGTACGATAAATGTGTTCTAGTTCCTTGTCGCGATGAATTTCGGGGACCTCGATCTGACATAGTCGATCAGGTGGTATTAACAACATGAATAAAATTGCTATAATGTTTTCATTTTAGTTTATTCAAAATCTCTTTTCAAATTAGAACATTGTTTGCATGAATGTAAGTTAATCCCATGACATACTAAAAATGAAAAAGATTTTTAAAATTCAGCCAAAATAATGAAACTAAATTATATGCTGCAGTGGCTTCTTATGCCTTTTCCATTAAGCGAAACTTTTGGGATTCTTTGAAACGGTGTTTAAATTTTAGAACATTTTCTTGTGAATGAATTGTAGTACATGAAAATATAGAAATTACTTTTTAAACAGACCTGTAATGCGAAAACATAGACACATTATTAGTGTCCCCGATGGGAAAAAAAATGCTGGTAGTAGAGGGATAGATACTAGTAGAGGGATAAGTAGATGAGAGTCGGGTATTATGAAATATTTTTAACATTTCTAAAAATAACTTAACTGGTTTCTGATAAAAAAATCTCCAAAATAACGATACAATAAACGATTGTAAGGAATTATCATTTGTCAATAGAAATAATATTTATTTAGTCGTTATAAAAATTTATTTTAAGGTATCCGAACACGTTGAAAATGACCAAATTCAGTCAAGACAGATATTGACTTTACGAAATACACTTTGTTTTGTTTCTACACTACCTAGAGGCCAAGTTACAATCAATTTTATAAATTTAGAAAAACCGGAAGTGGGTTTTTGATCTACCAGAATGGGCATTTAAATTCCTCAAAATCTATCATGGGGAGTCTGATAGCTCAAGATATTACGAATGTATTTCTATAAAACTTTTTGAACCTGAAACTTATGTTATATTTCAGAGAATGTACTAAAATATTTCTTATTGTATGAATACTTTTTGAGTTATGGCTTGTTATTTAAATAATGGTCTCATAAAAAATGCAACATTTCTTATAAAGCTTACTCAATCAGCTCTAAAATTTTCAAATTTTAATAAAAAACTAAAATTTTAGTACATTTTTTAGATAAATGCATCTAATTTGTTTTAGTAATACTTTTACTAATATATGTTTATTACTTTTTCCTATAACTGCTTTGAAGTTTTTAAAAAATATTTCTAAAATTTTACTTATAATTGTGATTTTTGTAAAATTCAGGTAATTTATTTTAAATTTTGATAGTTAAATGGTAATATTTGTTGATATTGAGTCCTAAAAGGGCATTTATAATGTTTTAGTATGCTATTTTGTTAAAAAATACTCCAAACGTGTTCGGATACCTTAAAAGAAAAATGATAAAATGAGGGTATTTTGGAATAGTTGGGTGATATGGAATAGGTAGTTTAAGCCATTGGAAAATTAATTCGGATTTCAAAAAACGTAGTTATTTTTAATTATAAAAGTCATATTTAAAAAACAAATACGTGAAAGTCATTTTTGTTTCTTGAGTCTATTTACAATAGTCACAAATATAATCTTCCTTTTCTCCAGAACAATCAAGGGGAACCCACAGAAAACAGTTGGAAGCATTGAATCCAAATTTCCTCTCGTTGGGCTTTGAAGAATTTTCATTTACACACACACACACACACACACACACACACACACAACACACACACACACACACACACACACACACACACACACACACACACACACACACACACACACACACACACACACACACACACACACACACACACACACCACACACACACATTATCGTCTTCATATATTAACTGTTCTTCTTTAGTTAATGGCATGAAGTCTATTACAAATGATAAATTAGAATGGAACGATTAATTGTTGCACTTCGGGTATTATGGAATACCTAGCATTTCATAATACCTGACACGTCATCTGGGAAAATGAACCCTTAAACTGAAGTACAAAACATTGTCAGCTAGAAAATGACCACATAAACTACAATTCTTTTAATTTACATCATGCTTAACTTTAATGTTCAGTTTCCATGTGTTTTAGTAGGTTAAAATGTTTGAAAACTTAACTGCAAGAACTTTTGAAAATCGCGAAACACGCTTTGTTCTATAGTGAGTGATATGGCAACATCAAGTGGTCAATTCTCATTGCAATGCATCATGAGAATCTTTCTTTAGTAGTTCAAGGTTTTCCGCACTAGCAGCTACAAAACAAATCCAAAACCTTGGTATTCTATATTACCGACTATACTATAATACTCGACTGTCATCCATTTAATAATCGTATAGAATGATTGACCTTGGAGAGAGATCTGAGAAAAATCTCCTGGAATACAGTAAATGTTTTCAGAATGGATGTACAATGTTTATGAGAGTTCGGCAAATTTCACATTCATGGGCTTAGGTTTCTGTTAACATAATTGCTCCAGCGTTTAATGCATTTTTTGTTGATATTTTGATTGAGTAGAAATAAATTTGGCTTAAAACCTTTGAAATATCTTTGAATAATTTGGCTTCTAAGGCTTCTGTGAAACCTGATTAGTCCACTGCTGCTGCAAATATGCTGATAATGAGAAAAAAGTCCAACAAAAAAGGTTTAAAGTTAAATGTTTCATTTTTCTCTCTTTTGGGGATTCTTTCTCTCGTAAAGGTTAAGACTGAATTAATGACTTATAAATTAGGTAAATATAATTTTAATTAATACTAGAAATTTTGGAAATCAAATAAGATTTTCATTAAAGGAGAAAGATAAAATAATCATTTTCAGAACTTAATAACATTCATTTGAATTTAGATTATACGTATAAAACACACAATCAGGCTTTTTTTTTACAATTCATCATCTATATTCCAACTAACATAAAAACTTACAATACAGTTTTATTTTAACTTACGAGTACTTTGCTAGTAGCTTTCGTAATATTTACAGACCAGTCCCATGCTGCCTGGGCCAAACTTTGAGCTATTTCGGTTAATTTCTTATCCATTTCATCCATTAAGACAATCGCTTCTTCAATGGTATTTTGGCTGTTGTTTCCTTCTGTTTTCCTTTTGCCTTCATTTCTGTTTAAACTATTTCTTTTGGCTTCCAAAACCAATGAACAGTAATACAAGAAAGTAGTTGCTATCATAAAAGTTCCCACATGCATTGCTGCTGTAACAATCTTGAAGCAGCTGTTTAACAAATTTAAGAATAATCATATTTTTTCATGCCTTATGCTAATGAAAAATATCTGAAATATATTGGAAAGTTACCAATTCTTATAAAAATTTTAGTAAAAAATATTAACTAATTGTAATTCTAATATGGCGGTTATGATGACTTTAATATGCTTTTTAACACAAGAACATCCGTCGGTGTCGATTGGACACCGGAGTTTGTTTAGTTATCTCTCCATTCTGCATTTTTGCAGGGAATTTGGAAATTTTTCGCGACTTTAAATCATTTTTCATGGTGATTGCACAGAAACGTTTCGTGGTTCTAGGTTAATTAGGAGAAACTCTACAACTGACTATACCTAGAACATTCGCTGGTGCCGTTTCGATACCAAGGTAATTTATCACTGTAAATAGCTGTCATTCAGCAAAAAATAGTTCACTAAGTAGGGATCGTTAGTAAAACAAACTTCCGGAAGTAAAAACGCACATCCATTTGGCTTTGAATGCAGTGTTACTGGGTTCACAGTGGAAATGAGTCAATTACATTAAAATCGTTTTGTCTAAGTGTTTCGCTGCATAGCATTTGCTTATCCACTCATAAAAAATTTCATTCAATTTTCGAACCTTATGCACTCTGAAATGATGACTCTTAGAAAATGTCTAATCCCTGATAAAATTGTTAATTTGTTGCGATAGCTTTCTGAGAATGAACCACAATTTCGATTTCGATAAAGACATAAGATTGAGTGAAAATGACTGCGAAGAATATGAGGAAAGTAGAGATGAAATTGATTATATTCTACTAAATCCTATTATATATTATTATTATATACAAGATTAGTAATATTGACTATTGTTGCAGATTTACGGCTTGAAATGTTTTGCGACATAGCGGTGATCTAAGTTTTTCGAAACATAATGCCAAAGTCAATTTTTTGTGATATAAAGTGTCATACTGTATGATAATTATATGAAAAAAGTGATTTCTTTAAATAAACTACTTGCGACAACTTTTTAAATATTTTTTTGTGGTTTTTAGATTTGTTTCGTACATTTTAAGAAAAATATGCAAAAATTAAGAAAAAGAAATTATTATTACTAAAATGGGAAAAATTTGGTAAAAATTCACAAAAAATAACAAAAACAACAGGTACCAAAAGTTTGATAAATCTGTAAGTTAAAAAAATTCTAATATTATACAGAACATATACAAAAAATTTCAGTTAATTAGCTTCAAATCTTTTTCAGCAATCGCTGACCCAGTTTGATTATTTTCAAAAAATCACATTTCCAGTAAAAAGCGTTTTAAAGTATGACATCTTGCTTAAAGTAATGGCATCTGCTTTTACTAAAACACTTCTAGTTTTGTTCTAGAGAACGGAAAATAATACACTTGGTATCTCTGTAAAGCTAATAAGATAGCTTATAAAATAAAATCTTAAAAAGTTACCAATTTTTGGCAAAATTCTCAATTTTAGGGTATTCGGATACCTCAAACTAGAACAAATTAAAGTATATCAAAGGAACAGCCCTACGTGATGCGTGTGATACAGACTTCAGAAGTACATATCTTAATATGACATATACAGGGTGATTCATAAGGAACTATACATTTTCAATGCATTATAAATCAAAAAGAATTAAGGTGTTATATGTTGCTTGGAACAGAATTGTATGGGATTATTTTGAGTTTTGTTAGGGACACTCACAGATGTTCTATGCGTGAATCCTTAGCTACATATCACACATTTAGCCAGTAAACCAGTGCTTCTCAAAGTTTCAATATTCGCGGCCCAATATTCAATCATAATTTTCATCACGCCCTCCCTCCCCTCATACAATAACAATGTATTGGAAAAAAATAATACCTTACTTTGGTCTAAAACTACGATACGACCTTAACCTCTTAAGTGCCACCGACATATGCAAACGCCTCACTCAGTCAAAGCGTTAATTTCCTTGGACGTATATATACGTCTTTCCGAAGTAAGATCTTTTCTCTACTCTGTTTTCAATAAAATTATTGCGAAGGCTTTGCCATGCAATAAGAGAACTTTGAAAATGTTTGTGAAGGATTTACTTATTTCAAAGGATTAGCTTCTTTCCCCAATGCCTCACATACGCCTACGTGGAAAACGGTTGTATAGGGAAGCGAATCCCGTAACTTTTAATCGGCAGTTAAGGATTGATCATAAACCGTAGAAATTATAAAAACAAGCCCCATAGAGTCACTGGTAATTATTAAACTTGTTCCTAACTTAGTATTGTTAAATTAATCATAAAATATATTGTGTAGCACTGATACATTTATAAGTGAAATATATCAGCTTAACTGTGTATTTTATTTTTTATTATCTCAGAATGTATTTTATTTGTTTTGTTTTCAGAAAAAAATATGGCAGTTATAGAGACTGCCGATAAAAGTGAAAACTTAAAACTTTTGGTATTAAAATTTGAAATTTCATATGCTTGAATTAAAATTATCCACATCAATCTGGTTTTCACATCTATTGACACTCCGAGCAACAATTATATACATGTTTATATTGTTTTTTATTATTCAAATATATTACGGCTGTACAAGGTCATGACAAAATATAAATACAATTCAATTGAAATAACAATTAATATACAATCATATTATTTATGGATAGTATTTTTATTTACTTAAATTTCAATGTACTTGATTTTTAACATTATTTTAATTGCTTGCATCCTTGTCATCAATAATTTCAATAATACTTAGACTTTTTGTACATTCAATTATTTCATTTTGTTCTGAAAAAGGTACAATAGGCTTATGGTAACTTAAGTAAAAAAGGAAAATGTTTGATTCAAATTTATCTAAGTATCGCGTTAAAACCACATCGATCGTCGTTTTATATTTTGTAGTACTGAGTTTTCGATCATCGGACATATTTAAATTAAGTGTTTCATTTAGAAATTCAATTAGTGATAGATTTTTATCATCTGCAAAGTTAACATTAAAGTCTCCACTTAAAATCATCGATACATTGCATATTTTTCGCCAAATCTTTTTTTCGAGTATTTCAGAACCTTCTTTTGTATAAATCATTAAATTTTTGAATAAATATTGTTGTATCTGTCTCATAGATTTTCCAGGCGAAATATAAACGGCAACCATTACTATGTATTTCCCATTCTCGGAATCGCAACGAGCAACGCATATATTTCGCCTATATCAGAAATATTAACACCAATGATTCTAGTGAATTTAGTATGTATGCTCATATGTGAAGTAATGAAGTGTGACGTATCTTGAGTATTGGGATAAATAGCTACGCCTGCTGCTGGAACTTTGGGTCTTTTATAACTTACAACAAAGTTGAAATTCGGAATATCAAGTGGTTCTTCGTTTTTCATACGAATTTATGACCAAAGCAGAACATTTAACTTTTTTTCGAAAGCATCATTTTTTAGGTTAGCTGCATGCACATACAAACTGTGACAATTGAATGAAAATATTGATATAATCCTTTCTTCTTGGAGATGAATTCTAGAAATGTTTTGGTGATCGTTTGTAGTGTATTATTTTGAAACCTTTTCATTTCTAACGTTAGATTCTCTTGATGACTTGTTGATATTTTATGATGTTTATTTGCATTATAACCAATTAAACTTCAACACATTAATCTTGAATTATTGTTAGATTTTATAAAATTTTTAATTTCAAAATCCATGATAAAAATACGATTGAACAACTAGAAGTCTGTTTTACCACGGTAGTAAGAAAACGTCTAAGTCACCGTAAAATGCTAATCCGGATTTTGTGATGCATTGCAGAGGTTAAATATTGGAAAATAAATAATACAAAATTTTCAAACGCCAGAATAAATACGAAGATTTAAAAGAATTTTAAATAATATAAAATTTTCAAACGGCAAAATAAGTACCAGTATTTAAAATAACTTTCTGTTGTTTATTTATCTTAAAAATATTAGTATATTTATTTAGTACTCACTATTATACTGCACAATGATTCTCCAATTAAACGATTCAAATAATAATCAAACAAAAACACTATTTCAACAATGCACAGTATATACACATTGAAATTTTCACTAAATCCATTCAACTTCACTTATAAGAAATACACAGCACTATACGTCAGCTGTATAGCTACAGATATTCTGCTATAAGCATGTCAGTGACGCAAACGCACGAGATTTCACCCATCCAAAAAGTTTCTAAGGTGAAGAGCACACTGCGCGTGCGCCAGTCAGAGCATGTCGGTGACGCAAACCCATAAGATTTTCCCCTACTAAAAAGTGCTTAACGCCGCTAAAGAAGTTTTCACTTCAAAAAAATAATTTTTCAAAAATAATCTTTTGTTTTTGTCTTTTCAATAAGCACGCGCCCCACAGTTTGAGAAACGCTGCATTAAACCATTTCCAACCAAATGCGTCATAAAATATCTGAATCAAATCTATCTATAGCGGTAGTGATACCATGTTTCGTCTCCGCTAGATCAGCAGGAAAGGAAAGGACGAATACCTTGTCCTTTACGTAGCCCCTATGGTAGAAATCACAAAGTGTTAAGTAAGCACACCTGGGTGGTCACTTAGTAAGTGGCAGGTTAATTGAGGTAATCTCGCACGTTGACCGACCAGCGTGGTGGTACATAATCCAATTGGAGAAGGAAGCTGTCAATATTGCCCTGCAACTCTGTAGCAACAAACAATGTATTTATATATGCAACAAAAGTGTGGCTTTCATCACATTTTGGTAAATTCCAGAACACAAAAAGCTTTTTCGATGGCAAGCATCACCATTTTGACTGACTAGTCACATGGCATGCATGCAATTAACTACGTCACATTCATCAGGGTCAAAATAGAAACTTTAAGAGTATATCTACTTTACAGTTCACTGAGGTGGTGTTTGTCTTTGATTGTTAATGTCTTACAACATCTGGAAAGTGTATACTTTTTTTATGAATCACTCTGTATATATTATGATACATAAGAACGCAAAACTTCATGTACAGATGACAAACTCTTAAACAGTGTTGTTAATAAATTTCAGTTTAAAAAAACTAAAAAATACGCTTTTAAGTGAGTGTCATTGTGGTAAAGGTTTGGGTGCTTGTGGCACATTTTTAAACTCACTCAGCATTTTGGAATAGAAATAATAAGAGATTATAATAATTAATATAGAGCACCCCACGCTTTTACCCCAATGACATTAATTTCCTCGTTAATCATTTTATTTTTTGTTAAAAATTAGTTTTTTACTTTTTAGTTCGATTCACTGTAAAAGCGTTATTTTTAGTTTTTTTTAGCTAAAATTTATTTATCTGTTTTTAGTTAGAAAAGCATGTTTTTTTATTTTTTATTTTTTTAAGTTTTTCAAACTATTATTAATTATTGTTCAATTTATCTTTCAGTTAGATATTTGGAGCCGGAATTACGTGGCTGCTGGAATTAGTCTTGCTCTTCAATGGATGTTAATTAACGGGTCTGAAGGGTAATTATTTTCTCCGTTTACGGGGCATCGGTGAGTCCCTGTATCATTATATTTCAAAGATTCCGTCTATAGATAAAGGTCAAATTAATAAAAGTGTGTTATCCGACTATTGCGACAACTTTTTTTTTTTTAAAAAAAAAAGAGATATGGGGATTTTTTTTGTTATTTTTTAGATTTGTCTAGAGCATTTTAAGAAAAATGTGCTAAAATTAAGAAGAGAAAAAGAAGTTATTATTACAAAAGGGGAAAAAATAGGTAACAGTTAACAAAAAATAGCATAAACGCGGCCCATTCTGCACCGAAGGTTTATGAACAAATTTTCAATTTTTTCAGTCTAATGTGTTGCTATATTATTCTATTTTGAAATGACCTTCAGGATAAGAGATATTTTCTTTTTTACGAAAACTAGAGCCCTTTATCTCGGTTACTATATGAAAATGCTTAAAAAGACGGTGATTATATTCATGTAAGGGACTGTAAATTTTGTAATAAAATAGTGATTGATAAATCTGAAAGTTAAAACAATTTTACTATTATACAGAACTTACAGAAAAAATTTCAGTTAATTATGTTCAAAACTTTTTTTTAGCAATCGCTGACCCCGTTTGATTATTTTCAAAAAATAACATTTCGAGTAAAACGTATTTTAAAGTATGACATCTTGCTTAAAGTAATGGCATCTGCTTTTACTAAAACACTTGTAGTTTTTGTTCTAATAAACGGAAAATGATAAACTTGGTATTTTTATAAAGCTAATAAGATGACACATAAAATAAAATCATAAAAAATTTGTCATTTTTTGGCAAAATTTACAGCTTTAGGGTAGTCGGATACCTTAAGAAGAAATATTAAGTGTCAATCGTATTATAACCTTCTAAAAGTATTTCTATAATGTCAATTCGTATCATCACTTCTAAACGTATTGTTTTATAAAAATTAAAATATTTAGCAGTTAGAGCGCAAATTATTTTTTTTTCCACGTGCACAAGTCTTTTTTTTCATTTTCGAAAAACCAGACAATTGTTTATATTATGGTAAGAAATTGCTGACGCAAAACCCCTCCCATTTCTCATAAAAAATACTTTTTTGTTTTATTTTTATTAACCACAAGTATATTCGTTTTTAGTGTTGCACCTTAATCTTTTAGTCGCCAAATCTGGAAATGGAATATGCAATAAGTGGCCAAATCTGGAAGTGGTATTTGGAATTAGTCGCTAAATCCTGAAATCGTTATTCCTGAGATCTTGTGATCAGGACATTGGAACAAAATTCTGAAATTATTGCATTGTCACAGGTTCTTGACAAATGTGCAAAATTTCGAATTTATCTGACTTTTTAAATTGGGTAAAAGTCGAGTTTAAGGGTTCCGTTACATACAAGTGAAACTTATAAGAGCGTGTTAAAAAACCAAAGATTGTACGATGGAAATATGTTGCGAAGACAACATTTATTACTGATTTTCAAGGTGTGTACTGATTTCCAAATCACAAAGTACAATTTGCGTAGAACCACTAAGAGTAATAAACGATGCAAGTAAACTGAAAAAGTGTTATTATTTCAAAACCTTAGAACTGCACCAAGAAAGAGGAATATTTTCAAAGGCTCTCAGCTCAAAATTTAAAACACTGATGCAATCCAAAAATTAAATTAAATTTTCCATGCATTAGTATATTTACTTTTCATTTTTGAAGGTCTTAAAATTGATTTTACGATTGTTAGATACCTTAATTATTTTCATTTTTCACATTTCCTTTATCATTGATGTCAAAATAATCTCATTTGACTTAATTAAGTGGTATATTATAGGGAAAAAATGCTCGTAAATGAATAGCATGGAATAATTTGAATATTATTCATATATATATACACACTTTTACGTTAATATTGAAGTTTTTACGTTTAAGATAGAAAAACCACATGGTGTGTGAGTATAAATTAATATTTAACATTGTGGAAAATTTTGTTAACATGATTTTACCTAAATCAAATACAAAATTATGAATAAAAAATTTTGAATTTAACAGCTGGAGTAGAATATATTTAAAATTTTGATAGTTGAATTGATAATCTTAACCTTGTTAAAATTTTAAAAAATGTGTAGATCTCTTTTACATTTTAAATGTAAAAAAAAGCATTAGTAATAAGGAATGTCCACATACGATAAAACATTTCATCTTTTACTTAATAGATATTTGAGAAAAAAACCGTTCTATATATTTAAGAGTGAATATTAATGTTAATGAAAAAAAAAATGCACTTACTTCAAAAAATAAAGCATAAGGTAGGAGCAATAACGCCTAGAGCTAACGTTAAGTTAACAATAGCTTTTTAGAAGCAATCATTCACCCAGGAATTTCACGGAATTATTGCAAAAGTGATAATTTAAATTTAGATTATGCAAAATATTTTAGATGTAAGTTTTCTTTTTTTTTAGATGTGTTTTATTGTTGAAATTATTATGTAGTTTACTTTTATTTTTAGAAATATTGCCATCTTTTTAAAAATTTTTTTCTTAATGGTGTTTGGTTTCGAAAACCCGGAAATAGGTATAGAATTCATAATAAAGAGATAATGAATTTTCAAAACACTTTCATTCAGATTAATTTAAATAGATGGAATCTATGTTGTAATAAAATTTACAACAACGATTAAAGATTACAGGAAGTATTCATATTTGAAGAAAAGTATTTTTCTTTTTTCCAATTCAGGAAAATGGAAATATAAGATTATCTAAATATTGCAATATACACTCGTGTTAATTAATCATGTTAATTTAATCAAAAATTAAAATAATTTGCACATTATATTAACTTTTTGAAAATTAATGAGCATATTTTAATATAATTGTTTATGTGAGCATCTATTTATAATGGAGAAAGTGATGTACCATTCAAACTTTTTTTATGTACGCATAATCAGTAAAGCTCATAATTCAAGCCTACACTCTGGCTCAGATCAGTGATGTCGCTCTACGATACTGCAAGGTCTACTTGACAAATTTCATACAAAGTTTGAGATGCCGTTTCTCCTTCCTACACTGTTTGATTATGCTTAGATGCTAGTCATTTGCATAAACCAGCATCTTTTGAGATTAACGTGAATTTGACGTTTGTATCACTACTTCTTTATGGTATTGCAGTTTTAATGGTCAGCAGTGTAGATCAGATGTCCTTGTTTTTCTTGTGATACGTCTCCATACCTCGCTGTTTTGATCTTGTTTAGCATAGGTTATTCAATTCTAAGTGTTGCCCAAATGAAAAAAGGACAAGTTGAATAAAAAGAATACCTTTATATTGGAAATCAAGATAAATTTCCATGGGAGTTGTAACACAGATCCCATCCTGTTTTGACAGTAGACCTATGCCTTCGCCGTAAGAAGATCGTGGGCGATTCTCGATCTAGTCCTGCAAAGCTTCCTTCACCTCATCGTCCTAATGGAAACGTAATGTTCTCTTAAGTGGAAAAAAGTATGAAAAGTTTCTGGGAGACATATCTGGTCTGTACGGCGGGTGTTTCAACCCTTTTTCACGAAATTTTTTAAGGTTGTTTGAGCTTGAAGGAAGACATTTTGACCGGAATTGTCATAGAAATCTGTTATCGTTTGCCGTCCTTCACGAAAACTTTTGAACCAATTGGTCGAACTAAGCAGTGCTCGCCATAGACAACCCTCGTTCGCTGATAACCTCGATGCCCCTATCCAGTTCATCTTCCACAATAAGAAACCATACTAACACGCATTGTTCCGATATGGACGCATCCAAGAACAGCACGACTTTACTTTTGCTCTACTATTTCCTCTATCATGAAGAGGTTTCATTAGGGCATATCTTATGAGGTGCATACATCCTACCTACCTTTATATCCATGTTCGATGGTGATGCTATAGCTGTGATCCTTCTGACACAATT
This sequence comes from Trichonephila clavata, assembly GCA_019973975.1. Taxonomy (NCBI): domain Eukaryota; kingdom Metazoa; phylum Arthropoda; class Arachnida; order Araneae; family Nephilidae; genus Trichonephila; species Trichonephila clavata. Next base: position 24,972 of record BMAO01005430.1, read on the forward strand.
GAACGTTTCCACTTTTCATTTGGGCAATCCTTATACTTTTGTTAAAAATATTGAATGTAAGCTAAATAACACACACATTCCACACTTTCAAATAACATTTTAAAAAAGCTATAACTAAAAAAAAGTTAAATTATTGGATTTGTATTTACCCAGATAGTTAAAATAAAGGATTTAGTAATGCCTATAGGTGTAATTAAATTCCATATAATTCAAAAACCGTTTTTGAATATTTACTGACATATATCTACAGAAACGAATTTTTTAAACTTCGAAATAATAATTTAATCACACACACACAGATGAAACAGACAGTTCAACATTATTAAGGAATTCTTCTCTTATTGTTTGGAGTATGGTTATTCTTTAAATGCATTCATATGCATCATAAATACGTTGACCTTTTTTGCCAACTTTGAGTTTTTAATCAAATTTACCACACAGCAAAACCAGACTGTCAGTGGTCTAGCTGAGAAGATTAAGATTGTGTTTTTTATAGTTTACATTTTTGACACCTATTCTTAAACATATCCATTTGCATATGACACGCATTTTACGCAACCAATTAATCATCAACCACATGCCATCAGCTTGCATATTTTATGACATACTAATAATGCCAACTTTTCTTGCATTTAAAATCTACCCTTTCGTTAATTAATTGTAGCATTACGCATTACTCTCCTTTTATAATTGCCATTTCTTTTAAATATTTTGTAAATGTAATTTTTAATGCATTATTTCAATATACTTCATACTATAAACATACAAATCGCACAAGCTCACGAAGAAAATTTCAAAAAAAAATGCCCAATTAAGAATATTATTTTGTAATGAATATATTTCCAATATAAAATACTATTTTAAGAAATTATTCAAGAATTCGACAATTTCTATTGGGTCTCAGACAATTTTCAAGGCTTTGTCTGCAGGTATTGGAAACGTCAATTGTTCTATTTTACCCTCTTGATACAATCTTCCTAGCAATTTCTTTTCTAATTACCACAAAGGTAGAAAAAATTACTAGCAATAAAATAAGACAAACAAGTAAAACTTTTGTCCATCCCGATCATTTCAAATTTTTCTAAATGTATTAAGAGAAAAACGAAATTAACGTACCCCGCTCTTAAGTCTGGCCACTGCAGCATATCTTAAACAAAGAGCGGGGAGGAAACACCACTTATTAATAAAACTAATAAGTTTAATAATAAATCTTATCTTAGGTAAAAATGCATTTTAAAAAAAATCAAAAATAATATTTACATGTTCATCAGATTCAGAGTTAAATGTAGAGAATATCTAAATACCAAATACCTAAGTACAACAAGCAAAAACTTTTTATAACAGGTCATACATTTTATTGCGCCTCTTAGCAATAAAGAGATAATAGCTCGATAGTTCAACCGAATACAATTCAATACTGAAATCGAGGGGAAGAATTTTTCCTACAGATGAACCGATACGATTTTTGATAACCTTTTACGCGTAATTTATCATTCATGATTCCAGCTTTAAAATTTTTATCAAATTATTTTTATTTTAATAAGTTAAGTAGACTCAAAATGGACACGTCAGAAAAATTCTTATTTCTTATAATTATACTAAAACATATTTTTCTAATGCATTATTTAATTACTTTTTCAAAAACAAGCCCGAACTATTTTCATTTAATTTTCCAAGACTCTTAAGTAAAATATATAAAGGATGTTGTCGAATTTGACCGACAGATTCAGAGGAATGATAGTAGGCTGCATGGGGATGATAAATCACCGCAGAACGCTGGTTGCCAAACTCCGTTTAGTCGGAGAAATTCACAAAAACATTCCTGCTGAAAGGTGAGATGTTGAGTGAATGAAAAGAGGTAAGAAATACATTTATTAGATCTAAAGGATGTTTACAATACAAACGATGGATCACAACTCGACGTCAGAAATGCAACGACAAGGAACTGCTCGAAGTTGCGACAGCGTATTTCACAGCACAGCCGACACCGACGGTTCAATGTTGCTGGACGTGTTCAAACAAATCCGGTGTGCTGGGGATGTTAGCTGAACGACATTCATCCATACCGTCAGATCCTTCACCGTAGCCACCGACGTCTCACATACATGTGGCCTCAGAAGAAGAAATCCAAGGGATTGAGGTCCCGGAAGAGTGGAAGCCAACCAACAAGTTAGAATAGAGATGGTTATGAGGCGCAATAAAAAATGTGCTGATGTACCAACATGCATGTACTATGCGTTCCGGTGCAAAGTGACCGGTACTCCCAGCAACGACTTCGGGGAAAGTGGGAAATTCGCAAACGTGCATGTTTATTACACTCTATCACAGCGCTAGAAGTTTCCGCATTCATTTGGCCACTTCCCTCGTCAGGCCGATCATCCTCCCGAAGGCTACGATAAAAACAACGTGGTTGAGACCGGGACTGTTATTATTAAACGTGGTTTGTAAACAATTTTCTGTGGTAATTAGTCGTACCCATGCTGCCTACTAACACCCCTACCAACACCTTGTATAGTTAGAGATCATGCGTGATATTTTTAAGTAACATATTGAATCACACACAAGTAATACATATACATACATCAATATAACACATATACCTATACAACACGTATTGTATGTAATAGGATTACCAATTCATGTATTTTATATAGTCACAGCACATTTTATGAAACACAGAACCCACTTTAATCTACGACCTCCATATGACTTTGAAATATTTTCGGTCTAATCATCCTTATGATTAATCAATATATTTTTGAAAATATACTGCGAATTATTTACCTTTGTTTAAAAACAGATTAAATACATTTTCATAGGTAGTAGCATTCAAAAACTAGATATAGATATATAAATATATGTACATCGTGACATTTGATATGGCTGAACAAGTTTATTTATTATTTTTTTTTTTGCTTTTTTTTTATTGCTTTACATATATGTTACTCTGAGTAAATACTCAAAAAAAAAAAAGTCAGAAGAGATTAAAAAAAATAATAGAAATAAGGAAGAAACACAGAAGATTTTGAATTTCCATAAATTCAGATAATAATGATATATATACCTAATTGATATATATAAAACTGAATAAATAATAAGTTTACTTACATAAACAATTAGGTTATGTTTTATCAACATTATAATTATATAATGCTTTCCTCTCAATGGAAATAAAACTAGCTCACTGAAAAAGGATTTATTAATTTTTTTAATAATAAAGAATCCATAACTCATTTCAAAAGTTTAAAATGTTTCTACCAGAAACATTTATTCATAATTCATTTTTCTCCTTTAATGTCATTCCTTATAAAGAAACGGCTATCAAAAGAAAAATGCATTATTTCAATATCGAATTTTTTCCCCCGGTACTTTTATTCAAAATTTGACAGGTAATAAGGCATTAAATCAATCAAAAGATTTTTCAAATTAAATTACATTTTACTGAATGAAATTGAATTTTACGATGGCAGTTCTGTTAAAATCATGCAGATCTTATTGATTTCTTATCTTTCAGGTTATTTGAAATACTCTTTCGTTTTGAATAATGACATGTTAAAGCCTTTATTTTGCGGAAGAATAAATTAAAATTAAAGACATAAAAGAACATTTCAAACTAACCATTCCTTTCATTTTATTGAGTTGTATATTATTACTGCTCTTTGAAAACTCTTAAATTGTATATTAATGCGATTCTTTAAAATAAATGGACGTCCTATCACTTCTTATGGTTGTGCAAGTAAACTTATAATTTCATAATATATAAATCAGACTAAAATTTAAATCATTGTTAGAAAGTGTAGGATTTAATGCTGTGAAAATATTTCAGTAATATAGGGGATAAGAAGTTTTGAAATACCATTAAAGCTTCAATTTCAGTTCATTATTGATATTTCAGAATTACAATGTAATAAATTTTGAACATTGTGCCCAAAATATTTTTTAATAGTTCAGACAAAGAGTAAATTTTTGAAACAAAGTTATAACTCTGTTATACAAAATTAAATAATATAAAATGAAATCAATGTATTACAATTGAGTAAATACTAAAAATAAAGCAAACTCTTTGTTACCGCATAAGGATTTGAGGGTGAATAGGATTATTTGAAGCTAGATCAAGAGCTGTCGTAGATAAGAGCATAATCGAGAAGAGAAGCTGGGGACTCCTCACTGTTATGTTGTCTTTTGTTCCATCCGATTGGGTGCCAACTGGCCGCCCTGTTAAATTAGTTATTCTTCATTTACTAGAAGGCCTGGGTTATATATATATATATATATATATATATATATGATTATATATATATATGATTATATATATATATATATATATATATATATATGTGTGTGTTACCGGCAAAGTATGAAATATGATATTTATTACATACTTTGCCTAGGCATTGTATAGAATGCCTAGGTATTTTATATAATGACCAAAGCCATTTGGGCAAAGTATGAAAAAAGGTAATTATAAGGCTATTATGTCAATGAAAGTACAGGGTGGCCATAATTAAACTGCAAGTGTTAAAGGGGCGCTGGAGAGATAACTACCGGGAATATTCCAATAAAATTTGGTATCTACACATTTCAGAATATGCGCAGATGAAATATGCAAAGAAAAAATTGCCATTTTCACTCGATAGATGGCGCTGTGCCTCGTTTCAATGCTTATCGACGGCATATATGCAAATTTTAAGCCCATTGAACAGTATAAAAACAAGACCACATTGAGTAATGATCAATCATGACTCTGAATAAGAAGGTGTTTGTGGAGATATTCTATCAGAATGGTAGCAATTATTCAGCTACTTTGAAAGAATACCGGTGTATAAAATGATTAAGAAGAGGTCAATGAGTGTGTCAATGGATTGAAAAATATGATTTCTTAATTTGAAGAAACAGGAGAATTGGGCGTTATTCCAATAACGCCGTAATCCTGACCTGCGTTCCGTAAATCCTGACGGGACTCTAGGTAGCAATTGCGGTCCTATTGCAGGTAGCAATTGCACCGCTATTACTACCCGTATTCTCGTAGTAGCGGTAGTGGTGAAACAAATTGATGACGCTAATGTTACTACGAGTATCAGCTCAGGAGCCAGAAAGCTGCAACAAGTGAGCGTAAGAAGTGAGGCTCGGATATTATCTCTTCCCTGGTCAACTGTGCATAAAGTGTTGAGCCACATTTATCGGCGTTATCCGTATAAATATAAAATGCTTCAAGGATTGAAAACTCCTGATGACACCCTAAGAACTGATTTTGCAAACTTTGTCTTGTCGAAAATCAGTGAGATGACACTTACATACAGAAGATTTTGTGGACAGACGAGGCGCATTTTACACTATCAGGTCGTGTAAATGCGCATAACTGCAGGTTATAGGGAACGAGTAACCAATACGCTAAACATGAAAAACCCCTCCAGATTTTGTAACTGTATGGTGTGGATTGACTTGATTTTGTTGTGGGCCCATGTTTCTTTGAGACCCCAACTCCAAGTGGTCCCAAACGCTGTAGTGTTACAGGGACTAGCTAAGGTGCGATGTTGAGAGAACAATTCATTTCAGCATTGCAAGAGAGATCTTGTTTAGAAACCACGGTATTTATGGAGGATGGAGCACAACCTCACATCGCTAAACCTGTTAAAAAATTGCTACATGACACCTTTGGTGTGGACCGAGTCATAAGCAGAGATTTTGAAAACGCTTGGCCCCCACGATCACCGGATCGTTTTCCTTGCAATTTTTATCTGTGAGAACATTTAAAGATATGATTTATAGAGAAAACGATATGCGTCTGTTGCTGCTGAATTGAAATCTAGCACAACGAGACACGTGAGGTGAGTTTCAACAGATTTTAAATGCGACGGTAGACCATGCTGTTTAACGTTTTCATCATGTGGTGGCATCTAGTGGTTCGTATATTGAGCACATCATGTGATAATTTCATTGAACAAATAATGGTTTAATTTTTTCCAAAGTGTCTTTATGGATTGTTTAATTTGTGATCTTAATAAACGTTAATTTTTGATCACATGACGCATTAAAAATTTAATTACTGAAGCGAATTGTATGGTGTTTTGATAAACTGTGAGTGATATTTTATATTTTTTATATGCCTCTTAGAATATTATTCGGTTTTGGAAGTTGTATATGCCACCGGTGAGAGTTGGAATACGGTATAGCGCCATCTATCGGGTGAAAATGGCAATTTTTTTCCTTTGCGTATTTGACTTGCGCATGTTCTGAAACGTATAGATACCAAATTTCACTGGAATATTCCCAGTGGTTTTCTCTCCAGCACCTCTTGAATACTTGCAGTTTAATTATGGCCACCCTGTACATTTTTAAAAATACAAATGTTATTCTGACGAATAATGAGAGAGCCGTTAAAAAATTATTCAAATACGTAAAGGAAAATGAAAAATGTATCAAACAAAATTTATGTCTTTCTTATTAAGAAAAATAAAATTTTCATATACAAAATAATAAATTAAAATTAGACTACTAGTTGCAACATGGTAGGCTTAGTTACATTTTATTATATTTTCACGCAAAGACAATTCTTATGTTGGTACTTTATTTTACACATACTTTTGATGAATCCTTGGCCGCTTCCATTGTACTGAGCAATCTCAACTGACAGGAGAGGAACTTCGTGGTCAAGAATATCTTTAATTCTAAGCAAATTTTTAGAGCACAAAGTGTACATAAATTGTGAATTCACATAAACTTATTTTAAAATTCCTTCAGAAGTTCCACGTCGATAGAAACCACACTTTCTCACTCATTACAAGTGCCAATTACATTGGCATTCGGCAAAAAAAAACAAAAAAAAAAAACAGGTTTCTCAAAATATAAAAATAAATTCATTTTTTAAAAATAATTTTCTGTTTTTTTCTGGAAAGTTTTATAAAGGTGGATGTACAGTTCAATACCATAACGTGTAACATTTGTTTGAAAGTTTTTCAGAATTTTACCATGTACTCAAATGAGTGAGTGAATATTTACGTCGCACTCATCTATTTGCTTTCCAACTTTTTTTATCTTCCGAACCGGTCGACATTTGATAATTTTACAGCGGCCCGCTGTGGGTGGGACGTTGATTATTTATATTTTAGATTGTTTTGATTTATTAATTTAATTGGATTTAAACATGCCTTCAGAAAAAAATTCAGTTGCATCAAAAATGAATATAACGTGATTTTACATGAAATATTAAGTGATTTCTATGGAAGAGAAACAAGAGAGAAATACACCCCAGTACATAAAAGGAATTAACTTAATGCTCCTTGAGTAGCCCGATACCATTTGATCCATGGACAGGTGTTAAGGACTAATGCTGTATGGTACTGACGCCTTTCTTTAATACAGATTTTAATTGAGTTTATTTTATTTTCTACAAACATCACATCATAGCTATTCAGCAACCAATAGTCCCTGGGTTTCTTCTTAGTAGTCATTTTTGGTATTTTGTACATCAGGTATTAACTTCTAATAAGTAATTTTTCAGAAAAAACATTTTTTTTTGCAGCATTAACATTGAATTTTGCCCAGCTCGTCGTCGAATAGTTGTTCATGTCTATAGACTAGGGGTTGGCAACCTTTTAGCTGTGACGTGTCAAACCAATCTACCAATATGATTCAGCATATCACATATTAGGGCATCTTTGAAACAATTCAAAAATTGACAAATTTGTTGAGTAATACAAAGTGCCACTGAAAACTGTACCGCGTGCCACATGTGCCATAGGTAGCCGACCCCTGCTATAGACCATGACTCCTTCTCCTATACCACAGCTTGCTCCTCCATTTTCACGCAGCACAGGAAAAAATCAATTTTTTATTGAAATAGTTTAAGTAAAATTGAGCATTTTGTCTCTGCCGAACAAACCGCAATGTTCAACTGACAAATTCTGAGCCTGAGGCACGCGTTAAAAGTTCTGTGTCTGCCACACAATATTCGAAACGAATCAGAGATGTATTTCATACTTTGCCGGTTTCTCATTAGGCATTCTATAGAATTCCTAGGCAATGTGTGAAATAGGAATCATTTCATACATTTCCGGCTAGTTTCAGGCATTCTATACAATGCCTAGGCATTGTAAGAATTTCATACTTAGCCGGTAACATATATATATTGTTACACGTAGATCGGGGTTCGAGGATTTTATGCAAAATCAGTCGTAAACTACAAGACAGTCCTCTTTAAGAGCGATGAGTATTTATTGGCGTAAATCAATCCTTAAAAATACAGGATTCAACAGCAAAATTCTCAGAATAAATATCAGGAGGATTTCACACCTTCAACAGCACTTAGACACAATTATCAGTATCTAAAAAACACGTATATATAAGCTTATTCTCAAGCACAGCCGAGCTAATCACGATCAAGGCAAGTTTACTAATCGCTAATCAAAACCAGACTCACTACTCGCTGGTTGAAACCAGACTGACTGTTGCGGCAAGTATCGCTCTATGTATAGCCGTGGCCGAGACTTCCAGAAAGATGTGCTCGCGTCATAGATCGTGAAATTAGTGGATATCTCTACTAATTTCTAGAAGAATCCGGAGGGTCCCAAACTCGCCAACATTGTCGCCAATTTGGTAGCCAAAAATGATGCCAACTTGGCTCTATCGCCATCATTTCGCCAAGTTCCCATTGAATCGCCCTTATAACGTAAGGGACGGCGTTGCTCGTGAATATTACAATTTTAACATGAAATAAATATAGCATAGAGTAATATAAATGCATTACACATCCAAATACAAATTATTTAGACTATTTTATACAAAATTCGAAACAAAATATAATTCTAACTTCATAAACAATGCATTTTAACCTTTTAAATGCCCGACATTTTATCGGGTATGGCACTTGTCTTCCAAAATGTCACACCCATGTATTGTAAGGGATAATTTTTTTATAGTGTATCTTATTGTTATAAAGGAATAAACACTTGTAGAAGTTTATTCTGGAATAATTTCTTTGTGAAATCCGAATCTATATCGGGATAAGTTAATTTTGACTTTATTCAATAAATTGATGGTGTTTGATGAGCAATATTCATGATACTTCCATGTTCAATCTTAAAAGTAAAAAAAAAGGAAAATATGCTCAAGCCAAAGATTGTTTTTGGCTACGATCTTTGTGTAATTTTGATCGCTGTGATTAGGAAATATCCTTTTTTTCCTCCAACAATTCAAAACGCTTGAAAGTATTATAAAAAATATTTTTACATCTACTAGGCAAGGTATTTTGGAACTCATCCTTTCTCTATAAAAATGTAGTTCTGAAACATAATTACATTTTTAGAATTTCGTATTCAAGTTGTAGAAGAGTATTTACATGAGGACACAGCTTCTAGACAAAAGATTCCTGGCGGATTACATATAGTAGATAATCGTGCCGTCTTTGTTAACAACATTTTCTATCCCATATTCCTCCTACTCCTGTGAAACGTGAGCCAACAAAACAGCACAAACTTTGTAGTTCAAAAAAGGATGCAGATAGAAAAAAGATAAGGAAGGAAATATGATTCCGGTATGATTGTGGAATTGGTTTGTAATTAAAAAGTGTTTCCGGTTATACCATACAAAACTGAATTTCTACACTACTAATAGGTATTCATTTGTATCTATTTTTTATTTTTAGAAAATAATGCTTCACTGGAAACTAACTTTACCACGGCCACGCTGTGTTCCACCTCAAGTAAATATGCAGTTGCTACAAATCCTTCAAAATTTTTTAATAATGTGTGTAATTCAAAATGTCAACTTTTAACTACTAGGTGTATTTTATTTTGTATTAAGCATTTGAATTTTGCGATAAAATATTTGGCAATTTGTGTACACAAATTATCAAAACAACTTGATAGTTAAAGGGTTAAGATTTCAGCTGCATTTTACGTTGTTTCTGGGCATAGAAAATGTGCTTGAAATTCTAGTATTTGAAACATTTTAGCGACAAATTGATTTAAATATTTGTAAAATAAGCTTATTATTTTATGTAATGGTAATTTAAATTCCCTTTCACCGTTTTTTTCTGAATTTCTAGGTTTTTCCGTTTGTTGATTTCGGTAAATGTTAAAATAAATTTGTTGAATTATGTCAACATAACAGAAGATTGTGAAAACAATTTAGGATTTTGAAAGAAACTGCGTAGACAACGGAAGGGATCAGTAGTTTAACGTTCAACCCCGCAACTCCCGCATCGTGGGGAGGGGGCAGGATTCTACGGGGTCCAGGCCTGACAGACGCCAAATACATACCCTACATAAGATCCGCCTTCTAGCCAAAAACCTGACTTTACAGAGGGGGGGGGCTAAAATATATTCTCCACTACGCCACTGAAAGGGGTCACTTATTAATATTTCTCATTAAGTTTATCAAAACCCAGTAAAAGATGCAGAGGCTACATACTTAAGTTGCAGTCGTGTCACTTATAATGGTGTAAGCTGAGAATTTATTATTTAATCTTTACAATATTATGATTCTATATTTATTATTGAAAGTTCTTTACAAGATTTATGACTCTGTAGAAAACTCGAAGCGTTTTACTCGAGGTACTTTAGACGATTCAAGATGTTTCATAGAGTATTCATGTCTTACAGAATTTAACGAGTTTTATAGTATCAAAAAAATTAAAAGGATTTGAAGAATTATACGATATTTAAAATGCTTCGTTGATAATTTTTGGATGAAATTCAGAGGTGTTAAAATAACAAGAAAAGTTTTATTTTTAAAGTAAAATTGAAGAATTTTAAATGTTTTGTCATTAGTCAAATTCAGATAGACATATAGACATATAATAAAAGAAGAACAAATAAGAGTTTTTATGTATGATATATATATATATACTAGGCATCCTCTTCGGTAGGTATTTTGTAGAGTTCTATAAGTATAAATTGTTTTTAAGTTAGATCCGAGCATTAAGCTGTCGATAGTATTCAAAACATTTTTATAGCCTTTACCTCTTGATTTAAAGAGGACAGGATGTGATTTTCGAAAACGGAAACACCATTTGTCTCTCAACAAAACCTCCGTAACTCCTTCACTCCTTAGATATTGATTCCAGAAAAACCTGTGATTAATGAATCTCTACTCAACAAAAGAAGCATACCTGCCAAATTTCAAGTCTGTATGTCTAACAGTTCAAAAACTATTATTTTTTATCTGGAATATTTTTTATAATTTATATCCTCCTCAAAATACTCTTTCTCTGGCGCCAATTTCCATATAATCCGTTCTTGGCAGATCTCTATTGAACATAAGAAACTCTCTTGTTGAATTTAAATCCTGTCGATCAACAGTGTCAAAAATGGAAACATTTTATCTATTATCAACGTAACCCCCTTGAGAGTTGATTTCCGAAAAAGCTCGTTATTAGCGGATCTTTACTCTACGAAAGAAATATACTTGTCAAACATCAATCATGTGTGTCTGACGGTCCCTAATATTTTACATTTTTTTGAATCGCTTTTATTCTATATATAGAGAGATAAAAATATAAATTGCGCGTTATCAAGCTTTTGTAATTGAAAAAAAATATAGAATTCTGAAACACAGGAATGCATGGTTGATGATAACTTTTTAAATCAGAACTTCCAATTACTCATAACTCACATTTGACTTCGTTACTTGTGTAACTTAGTTCTTAGGAGGCAATGTAATGAGTTGGGCTAGATAACAGAATTCACACTTTGATTTTAAAAAAGTTCACATCGGGAATGGAAATTATTTTATGTTAAATCTCTATGCATAAAAGTATCTAAGAAAATTTCCTTCTATTATATTCAAAATAATGATACTATATTTCCAAGTTTTATTGGCTTAAGGAATTGAACAGTTACCCTTTTTTTAAACTGTAATATTTTTATAAAAGCGATTGATAAGTATACATGTAAATTGCAGGAAGAATAACTGTTTCCAGGGTTAGAAAGGCCAATATTTACTCATTACGAAAATGCTAATACTTTAAACACTTTCTGAAATTGAGTAATATCAAAAATAGTATAAGAGTATAAATAAATATTTCTAACTAAATCACATTTATCACTAATTTGAAGAAATGAATGATGTATTGATGTGTTATGAATTTTAGAAGAATAAGGTCTATTGTATAAAAATCCCAACAACAATTGCAGCTAGATCTTTATTGACCTTTGTCTATCTAATTTATTGATTTGTATTTTTTAATAGTCTTATGGGTTAATTGTACTAATTCAATTTCTGAAATCTTTTTTAATATGTAACAAATATACATTCTGTTTTGTGGGACAAAATTTTGCGTTAATCAATTTAAAAATTTACAGAGCGTATAATACTTCTACAATATTAATATCTATGCAAATTATAAATGTTAAATCCATTTTGCTTTTTGGGGAAAGTGTATAATTTATAAATGAAATGTTTGTATCTAAATTTTAATTTTTTCGTAATTACATCACTTACAAATTTTGTGAATTATTTTGCATTTATCCTCAAATCAGTTTTTAAAATACATTTTTGCATGAGTATGTGTGTGTGTTAATAACTTCTTAAGTTCATATTTATTCGGATTTGTGGTCAAATTTTTGAAGAAATATTTGATAAAATCACGATTTTGAAATAAATTTCATACAAAAATCTTAAGGATACAACTAAAAGCGATTGATAAGTATACATGTAAATTGCAGGAAGAATAACTTTTCCAGGGTTAGAAAGGCCAATATTACTCATTACGAAAATGCTAATACTTTAAAACACTTTCTGAAATTGAGTAATATCAAAAATAGTATAAGAGTATAAATAAATATTTCTAATAAATCAAACTTATCACTAATTTGAAGAAATGAATGATGTATTGATGTTTTGATGTGTTATAAATTTTAGAAGAATAAGGTCTATTTTATAAAAATCCCAACAACAATTGCAGCTAGATCTTTATTGACCTTTGTCTATCTAACTTATTGATTTGTATTTTTTTAATAGTATTATAGGTTAATTGTACTAATTAAATTTGTGAAATCTTATTTAATATGTAATAAATATACATTCTGTTTTGTAGGATAAAATTTTGCTTTAATCAAGTTAAAAATTTTCTAGAGCATATAATACTTCTACAATATTAATATCTATGCAAATTATAAAAGTTAAATCCTTTTTGCTTTTAAAGTGTATAATTTATAATAAATGTTTGATCTAATTAATTTTTCGTATTACATCACTTACAAATTTTGTGAATTATTTTGCATTTATCCTCAAATCAGTTTTAAAATAATTTTTGCATGTGTATGTGTGTGTGTTAATTTCTTAAGTTCATATTTATTCGGATTTGTGCTTATTTTTGTGGTCAAATTTTTGAAGAAATATTTGATAAAATCACGATTTTGAAATAAATTTCATACAAAAACTAAAAATGGATACAACAAGAAATATTATGTATACTTCCAGCAATGTTTAATCATGAAAAATCTTTGGGGAATTTTTTCCCTCGGAGTAACAAAATACTTAATGTTTATGCTATTTACAACTGTATTATTTTTGTTATAGTAAAAAAATTATGTATTATTTTTAAAAAGGAATAAATATTTATTTTCTTCTGGTTCCAAGAGTCCTTGAATGATTTAGATAAAAGTAATTCCAATTTTTCAAAGCAAATGACTGTAGTAATTATCATCGTGTTTTGATCGTATGCCCTTTTACCTACAAAAAAACCTAAGCTCTTACTTAATGAACTAAATATTGCATGGTCAATAATTTTCTTGCATCATTTGGACCATCCCTCTTGTTTGCACCGTAAGACCCAACGGTTGATTTAAAGGGCGTCTACCGATCATTAGGGGTTCCTTAAAAGGACACGACTCAAAGAAGTTGCTGTCACTAACAACAACATGTCCCCTGCAACGGCCGTAAGTTTTTCCTTCGGGATGGTGATCTTGGTCATTCATGTTCTGTATGCCTGCCCCTTGTCAATTGGTTGGTCATATGATTTATAATGCTTTTCCTTTAAATATAGATTCAGTTATTTTAGTACATGTAATTTTATTAACTCATGTTTATTTTTGTTATTGTGATTAAAAGGCATAATTTGCAATTTCAATATAAGGAAACTGCAAAATAGTTAAATTTAGTATAAGGTAATATTTACTTAAGATTTTTCACTGATGATATCATTTTTTTAAAAAACATACATTTCTTTTGGGCGGAAAAAAACATATCCTTAAAAAGTCGTTATAGTGTCTCTATATGGATAAGTTGTTTTGTCAATGCATGTATTAAGGCTAATAATTGTATGTGCTTTATTAACTCTGTAAACCTGCAAGTAGAAAGTTTGAGACACTTTGCTTCTTCTAATTTGAAATAAAAATTCTAACCTTTCATTTTAGCTCTTATTAAATTTGCATAATTTCGAACAGCACTAGTTTTGAATTTAATTCCTTCCTCTAAGATCACAATCCTATGATATAAATAAGATTTTCTTGTTGATTTCGTAATTTTTATAAAAGCAAACATTTTGGTCTTGAATTTAGCAAATCATTTTTAGCATTTGACTGGAATAAATCCCCTAGTTATTTATTAGAATTAATTAAAATTGCAATTGTGAATAATTTTGGACAATGAATTCTCTATATTGTTTAACAAAACATATTGCTGTAAGGACAATTTTTATGATATAAAAGGAGTAAAATTACATACATGAAATTACTTTTTTTATGAAATTGTGTATTAGAAAATATTTCAGAATTTAATGAATGTTATTGTAAAATCTCTATCACTCTTATATTACAGATTTATTATAATCTGAAGAAATAATGAAATTTTGTTTGAATTACAAGCCCCAGTCTAATCTGAAGAATTTTTTCATTTGGGTTTTTCCGGACCACCCTAACATTAAACTGATTTGAATTCATTTTCTTGCAATACTAGAAATAATAGTGTTTTCTTAGCAAAATGATCCCAATATATTGGCACTACAATGTTTTTCTGCAGTTAAACATTAAACTCAAGTTAAAATCTGCCTCAACGATTTAAAATCAATCTTTTATATATAAATATTTTACCTGCATATGTATTTTTTTATTTTGCTCGATACTTTAAAGTGAAAGGCATACTATTTCCGAATTTCATAAGGAAACGAATCGAAATTTAATACCATACTCCTGCATGTTATGAAAAAATATTTACGAATACTATTAGTTTTAAAAAAAACTTGTTTGCGATGTAGAAAAACATTCAACGTTATTCCAAACATTTTTTTTTAATACGAATCATTTGGAAAAGTCATTGCCTACTAAATATTTATTCAAACATCATTGGAATTTTTTATGACTTGTAAACATGAGATAATGAGTATCAAATATGTTTAGAATCTTCTTCAAATGGAATGTTCTCTGGTTTTCAATCTTTTTAAATTTACTTCTAATTACATATGAACTTAGGTCAGTTATATTATTTGTAATCAACCTAAAAAAGCTAAATTTTTTCGTTTGATGTCTTCACGTTGAATTTGGTGCAAATTTTGATAGTTGCTATAAACTGCAATATTTCTTTTGATTTAGTGACTTTATAGAACATGTTTAGAAGTGCATTTAAACTTTAAAAGAACATTAAAAGTGTAATTATTTATTTATCACCAAATATTTGTAATAAAGAATTCATTTCGTTCTGTTTATCATATTGATTACTGAAAAATGTACGATTTTTAGGCGTATTTGAAACCTTCCTTACAAATTAAGCCTTTTTTTGTTGTACTAATCTTAAGTTTTAGAACAGGTTAAGAACCATATTTAATGCAAAAATGCTATAGTTTTCATCTAATTTTTTTTTTTTTATCTATAAAGATTAATCCTTTTTGAGTTACAATCTTCAATTTCAGGATAGTTATATAAATGCACAGGGTATAAACTAGAAAAGGCTTTTTGGGCAATATCACTCTTTTTAATTATATTCATTAAACTTCATAAGCACCTTATGCTATGTGTGCATGTAATGCGAAAAGCACGTCTTTTTGTTTGAGGGAGAGAGAGACAGAGAGAGAGAGAGAGAGAGCGAAAACTACTTGCCGCAGTCTTTTGAGACTCTCTCTGCTTTAAGCAGATTAGAACGAATTCAGTGAAGAGAAAACAAATTAACCTCGTTCACTAACTTCACTTTTTATGATAGTGTTCGCTCACTTGGATGAATGTTTGTTTTAAGCGTGGACACATATGAAATCTCGATACTTAGCTTTTTTAATGATATATAGCATATAAGTGATGTTTTAATTTGTTTGTACGTATACAAATATTGAATTTTTTCGTGTTTTATAAATATAATTCTTGTTATTGTTCTTTTTTCATTATAAATACTTAAATAACAATGTTATATAAATAATTATAGGACGGTTTATATATATTAATATACTATTTTTATTCAGCGAATTGATCCGATATATAACATAAATGTAATTATTTTTATACATGCATAAATATATGTATGTATGTCGTGTTTCGAGTCAACACCAAGCAATTTTTTAAAAACAGTTTTTATTCAAACAGCTCATTCGACGTCTTCTCTGAGAGGAAATGGACACGCAAGTGAAGTATAAGTGGCTTTCCACTTATCCACATGTTCTAAGTACCCTTCTTATTAAGGAGATATATTTGAAAGTCAGCATGACATATACAATGCAATTAAAATTAATGATCGGGGATTTTAAAAGCGTTCTGCTTAGAGCCATCTGTTCCTCGAAAGTAGTGGGTACTCAATTTAAGACTTGAAGATATAATGCAAAGTAAAAGTTAAATGTTGTACAGAGAATAAAATTTTTGATCTAATTTAATTATCCTTACATATGTATTTTTATACGTTCAAATCGGAAAATTATAAATGTTCACTTATATTGTATATTCATAAACATATGCACATTTTTTACATGGTTTATAAAGAATACTTCGTATCCATTTTACTCTGTGTTTAGATTTGGAGTTATATTTTTCAAATGCTCTTCATAAATTAATATCAAATTATCCTTTATTTATTTGTTTAATTTACAATTCAACGTTTCTTGAAAACTATTATCTCTCCTTCGATGTGTTACATCAGGGATCGCAGCCACATTAAAGAGAACCATAATTAGATATGTGAGTATCTGAATCAAGGGATAATGAGTAATCCATTTGTATTTAAAAGTGAAAAAAAACCCCAAGAAATATTAGCAAGGATATTCGTGTTAGATTCCTTTATCATAAATATTAATACCTCTATTTCAGTTTTAAATGAAGAAGTCCTTGTATTAAAAAATTCTTAAATATGTGAAACTTGCAGAAAAAAAGTATAATTTTATATATATATTCTACATTTTCAGAAAGTTGCAAACGCACAATATTATAACTCACCCAAATTTATCTACCACTTACTGCAGTTTGCTTATAATTCTGAAGTATATAATGATATCTGTCTTTTGTTTGAGGCAGCGTTATGAATATTATTACGTTAAACATATTATTTATTTTTAAATGGAGATTTGTATAAGTAATTGAAGCCCAATGGCTGAATAGTTAGTGCATCGCGCTTCCACACCACAGGTCCGAGGTTTAAGCCCCAGGCTGGGCAAGGTTGATTCGGCCTTTCATCTCTTCAGTGGGTCGATAAAATAAGTACCATGCTTACTTGGGAACTTAACACTGAGGGTTTCGCGTCAATCTGACCACCGACCTGGGCACCTCAGGGCCCAAGGTCGCGTATACTGAGTTGGGCACAATAGGCCTAGGCTCTCATGGGCTGTTGTGCCACTGAGTTAAGTTAATTTCAAAAGTTGTGGGGAAACAATTGAAATACTTAAAACTTAAGTTATAAATTGAAAACCATTTATCAAATGTTCAAAAACTGCTCCATATGAATTTCTATCTTAGCATTTTATGTGTAAAGTGACGCACAGAAATCAAATGAATTTAAATGAAAAATATATTTTTTATACTCGGTTAGAATTTAAGATAACTTACGCCTCTGTCAATGAATAACTTCAGTAATGACAAATATTTTTCATTTTCTCAAACTAATCATTTTAAATTAATCGGTTTGACATTGTTTATTCATTGAGATAAAACAAATTGTGCTACACTTACCCTAAACGTTTTGAAATTCTTTGTTATTTTTCTTAATTTTTTTTGGTAAAATAATAAAAATTATCGTTTATTTTGATTTAGTCAATATTATCTCAGTCAAACATTATTTTCTTAATAAAGCACAATTTAGTTGCTTATTTTATTAAACGTATATTTTATTCAACACATTTTTTAACTAATTACTTTAATGATTTATTTTCTCAACTTGAATGACTTAAGTTTATTTTTGAAATTTTACAATATACTTTTTTTTAACCATATAGAGTATTAATGCTCCATTTTTTTATTATTTATTTAAATAGCATATTTCTTTCTTTCATAGGTGCATGCAAGCAATATGGACATGCATGCTTGGGAGGTAAGTTTATTTCATATTAAAATTTTATTTTATTGCACGAAATAATAACTCGATAAAAAATAATGAAATTATCACTTTAAAGAAAGCAACAATCAACAATTCTTTTTACACTTTTTGAAGGAAAAAAGGCTTCAGTAATAAATATTCGATAATTTCCAAATTTAACATGCAAGTTTCTTTATACTAAGTGTGCTCGTAGTTAAAATTTCAAGGCTAATGAATGTAAATTTTGTCATAAGTGAGCTTTTTTATTGCACAGTTAGCATTGTTTAAACAGGTAACAATGGACTAAATTCATGTGACATCATAGTCACATGATACTAACAACCACTTTTTTCTAGACAATCAATCAAAAACTCATATGACGTCATAGTCCATGATAAAAGCACTCCGAGTTCCAGCTAATAGGTCAATTGACTTCGTTGTTGCCAACTTTTTCTCTTTGTAGAAACTTCTTAAAAAGTACACATTTGTCAACAGTAATAACTCAAATAATATATAAAAAACTTTTATTTAGCCATCATATGTTTTTTTTAGTTTTTTTTTTTGAAGCTTTTTAATACTTTAACATCTTTACATTATTTGTTTTACAGCATATTTTTTTTTTTTTTTTTTTTTTTTTTTTTTTTTTTTTTTTTTTTTTTTTTTTTTTTTTTCCATTATTTACGTTATCGAGCTTATATTGTTTGGAGGATTTTGAACGTAGTCGCTTAGCTGGGATTAGTTTAGTTGGTGGGTTATACTAAGCAATAAGTTACCACTGCTCCATGATTATGAAATGCAATGTAGAGCAATGTTTGCTCCAAGGAACTCATAGTCGGAATTAAGATTCTGGAAGGTAAAGGTGCGTGAATGTGAGGCTACATAAATTGGTTTTGCAAAAGGACCAAATTATCCATTGACTCGTAATTCCTGACTGCCTCAGGTATTGATGCCTATCTCACATGTTGAAGTCATCGAGTTTTCATAATCAGAACTGAGAATTGAGCTTGAAACCAAAATTGAATAATTCCTGGATGAATATAACGCAAGATAAGATTAGGAATCCTTATATACCAAATTCAATTGGGTGGATCGTAGTTAAATGAGGGAAAAATTATTATTCACCGGAACCTACTTATGTGGAAAGAATGTGTCTTAGGGATAAATATTAAGAGAAACATAACTAAAAAATAATAATTTCAAAATTTAATATTGCCACAAAGGGTTGAATTTTGAAAAAGTTGAAAAAGAACTACTTTGGATAGATGTTTTCTTTATCTCAAAATGAAATTATTTCTGTGCAATATAAACCAAAAAATGATGATTATTGATGAATGTATTGAATAATGAATATTATTCAATACATTCATAATGAATATTATGCAATGTACATTGCAATATTTCATAAACGCAGCTCTTACTTCCCTCACCGTCGAATCAGTCCGATCTGAGCTGTTTTGCATCTTCCACTTTAGCGTGCACGGCAATTTCATAGGTTTTTCAAAAATTTAATACTACAGAAGCTGTTAAATGTACCCAATGTTTTTCTTGTAGCCATTTAGTAGGTGTCCTTCCATCGCAATAAATGCTTTAAAAAGTACTCAAAAACTGTTTTTATTTAACAAAAATTACTTAGATTTTTTAACCACAATAAAGCTCAAGTACTAAAACTTTCTTCCCCTTGCGACAGTACACATAAAACTACTTACTTTTGTTTTATTGTACTCTTGAAGTTTGTGTTTAGGCCCTAACGAAAGTCACATAAACAATAGAAGGCGTGTCACGTGATTAGTCAGTCGAAACGGCAGTGTCTAAAGTGAAAAAGTCTTTTTGTAATATTGAATGTGTGATGGATCTTTATGGTTCCTTCCACTAATTCCTTGGGGATTCTTTTAGGGAAATATTTTTCTCAATTAACTTTCACCGAAGGTAAGAAAACGTGATTATGCAAAATTAAGAATATTATATAAATTCTGTATTCGAGAGTTTTGAGAGTTAGTTGGTGAGTGGAGGATCGTGAATTTATTAAGTGCAAATCTAAGTTTATAAAAGTATCAATTGAAGAATTCCAAGAGAGGATCACTCGGAGGTGATCGAATCCAGTTAAAGATTACCGTTCAAGGCCTCAACAGTAGGACTTCACAAGAGTACAGGTATCCTGAACCTTATTTAAATAGAAGTTAAATAATAACTTATTGCAGCGCGGAGGAGTTGAAATTGAGCTTGTATAGGTTATCGTAGAATCAGTTGAGGGTCCGTAATATTATCCCCAGGCTAACGGGTCTCACCTTCACACTCTGCATACTGATCAACGTTCCTAATTGGATTATTATTGTGCTTGCTTGATATTTTGTGACAATAAAGTAATTAGAGTGAATCATGACTGATTATTCAGTTCTTTCCACACATCTAGCCGGGTTCGAGAGTAGACAAGGGAGATTAGAGGGAAGTAGGAACAGACACACATTACAAATGGAATCTGCAACTGCTGTGCAACAGCATTTTCGATCACGATTCTAAGAAGACCTCCAACGAGAAAATCTCTCTAATAATGGTATGAAAAATTTAAAACTACGGGCTGTTTGTGCAAAATTCTTGGATGAAGCTGAACAAGCGTACACAATCACTATCAATGGACTTGATACATTAACACGCGTTTGAATGGAAATGGAGTAACGGTTCGAAGTATATCGTGTGACTAAGGGTTCCCACATAGAGCACTTGTGACTGTCTCTAACAAAACTTAAAATAATCCCATATAATTCTATTACAGGTGACATGTAATATCTTACATTGTTCTTGATTTATATTACATTGAAATTGTGTATTTCTTTATAAATCACCCGGTATAAATGAACTAAGAAAATTTTAAAACCCATTTATAACATACATTTTTCTTTAAATATTTGCTAATCCATTAAAACTTCTGCATTACATTATTGCAAGACAGTTTTATATTAAATATTTTTTAAATATCTAACAAAAAATTTTAAAAAGTATTTTTCCAACCTTCCTGGAGTTTTTTTTCCTTCTATTTTTTAAATATATTCATCTATCTAGTACTAACAGTTAATTTGCAGGGGAAATAAAATTAAACAATTTTTTTTGGTTTAAAGCAGTTTATTTCAAAATAGTAGCTTTATTAAAATCAAATACTCTTGATTGCTGCAGTTTATTTAACTTTATTTCTGAAAATTACTTATTAGACATAAATTGAGATATCAGCATGGGTTTAATTTAACATTATGAGTTCTAAAATACATTTTTTTAAATACAAAATTAAAACATTGTTTAAACATAATTTATATTTGCCTGCTGATGTAAAAAACAAAGGATTGAAAAAATACTCGTAATTTAAACACACACAGAAATGTTCTAATTCAAATCTCAAAATTTATTTCTTATAGGTCATGGAAAAAGAGCAGAAAATTCCCGCTTGATCGATTACATTTTTAGGAAAATGATTGACCATCCAGATCGAGATGTAGATATTTCTATCCTACGTAAAGATGAATTGCAGAATTTTTTAAAGAAAAGTTATGAAAAGGAATGGAATGAATGGGATACCGACTCAGAAGATGATTCAAAGTACAATATATTTAATGGATTGAAATAACAAAAGTGGATTTTATAACTTTTATGAGGGCAAGAGAAATAAATGTAAAACAGATAAAAATATTGTTTTTCATTTGAAAAAATTGATAAAGTATTGCTATTGTATCAAATAAATAATATAAATTTAAGTTATTCTGTATCGCACACACACACACACACACACACACACACACACACACACACTATTGCCAAACTATAAGGAAAAATTAAAAAAAGAAAACGTTAATGTTCTCTTTTAAAATAAAATTACAATATAATGTAAAAACAATATTCATTATCATTGGCATGAATTATGAAATAAGTGATATTTTTATTTACATTACTATATTTTATTTTTGGTGCATACATAACATATTTTCTAATCCCAAAACATTACCATTAGTTTTTTTTCTAAAATGAAACATTGAAACAAATTTAATTCACAGATATTTTCTTAAGAATCTGTTATGTTCTTATTAATATAATTCTAGCAATTTATTTGAACTGTAGATATTTTTTAAAATTTTTTTTAATTAAGCACATCGTTTTTGGAAAAATTCTAAATTTTTTTAAAAAGTAGCTAACATTTTCAACATAAATTGTTCCTGCAATTATCTTATAAATCGCTCCCAAGTAATTGATATCCTAATTCAGATTGCATATAAAATGATAAGTGAAAATGTGTGTGTGAAATTATTCATTTAACTATTGTCTTTTAATCTGTTTGAGAAATTTATCTCATTCAAAAATTAAAAAAAAATCTTAATGGTGTAAATAATAAGAGAATTTTAATGGATTAAATGTCTTAACAACAATAACTATTACGAGTTCTTTTAAAAAGTATTATGTAAATATATTGCATTACAATTATACTACTGATTTAACTACTCAGTGATTGCTGTAATAATGACTAATACTAACATACACACATATCATACTTTTTTTTTATAAAAAAATAACTTGGAATCAATTAAAAAAATAGTGTTGTAACAAAGAAAACATAAAATGATTTTAATTAAGTTGTAACAAAAGAAAATAAAGCAGCGGATGACAGACAGATATATTTATTCAAATGAGAACGGACAAAGAACAAGAGATAATGTGCGATGAACAGCTAAATCTGAAAACAGTGAGAGCTTTACAATGATCACAATTTCAATTCCTTCATCCATTCTTCAGTTTTTGGTAGTCTGGGTAAGTCTTCTGGAGGCCTTCGCATTCGTAAGATGTTTTATAGAATGTCTTATACACCATCTCGTAATGAACCCTATAAAAACGTTATGTATATATATATATGCTTCAGAATGACAAATGAAAAATAAATAAATGAAACAAAATAACTTTTTTATGAAAGTAGTTTAAAATTAAACTGTGGAATCCTTTGAATAATAATACCAAAAAAAATAAGCATTTAATTTTTATGAAATTGATTTATTCCTGAGATATCTCAAAGATATTGTTATGTAGATCGGGTTTCGAGGATTTTATGCAAATCAGTCGCAAAGAGCAAGGAAGTTTCTTCAGGAGCGATGGATATTTATTGTCGAAAAACAATCCTTGAAATACAGGATTGAACAACAATATTCGCAGAATAAATCTTAGAAGGCCTTCACCATTCTACAGCGTTCAGACACAACTATCATACACGTATGTAAAAGATTATCCTCGCTCGTTCAACAACCGAAGTAATCACTAATCACAGGTCGTCTCTTCAACTGTCAAGGTAAGGCTACTAATCGCTAGTCAAAACAATACTAACTCAGTTTCGGTGAGCTGCTCCTTATTTATGGGCCTCATGGATTTTTCAAGAAAACTCCACTTACGTCATATTTGTGATATTAGTACATTTCACCACTAATTTCCAGAATAATCAATAGGGTCACGAACTCGCCAAAAAGGATGCCAACTTAGCTCTATCGCCAAGATTTCGCCCTAGTTTCCACTAGATTGCCTTTTTTATGTAAGAAACGGCATTGCTTGAAAATATTACAATTGTACATAAAATAAATACTACACAGATTAATATAAACGTATTACAAATCCAGATATAAATTACTTGCACTATTTTAAGTATTATTTACAATAAGTTTGTAACAGCATATTTAGGTAGCACTGTGATTTCACTCTTAAAGTAATGCAACAGAATTGATAGTGAAAACTGCTTAAATAAAATAAATAACAGAGTTTTCATACCCTGATTTTATAGAAAATATCGTAAAGTACCATTTTGAACAAAATAAATAAATAATACTTAATTCAAAAGAAACTAACTCAACTAACTTCGATTCAACTTCTGTACACATAGTCAAAATCATATACATGATCTTTATTTTAATGAATTAATTTTAAGCAAAAATCTTTGTACTTCAGTAAAATATTTTTTTCCCCTCAAGTATATAAAAATTACTTAAAGACCTTAATACCATGCCTAACTTCACCATTAGAGTAATATTTCACTCAAATTTAGCGAAAAAAAGTTTACTTGAGTTTTTAACTTGTTGATGGCTGTTGTTTCAGATTTCAGCATTTTTACTAGACATTTTTGTAAAGAATTCAGAAGTACAAAAAATTCTGTTTCGTCGCTTGCATTATGATCTGGTTTGCAATTCAAATTAGCCTTTTTTTTTCTTTTGTGATAACTACTTACCATAATTCTGCAAGAAGATGTGAAGCTTGCATTTTCTTTCTTTTTTTCTTTCTTTTTCTAAATTATCTTTTATTTTTCAAAAGACATCTAATTATATTCAAACTGAATAAATTTCAGATTATCGTTTAAAAAAATTATAAACATTTCAAGAGTTGTCCGTTTAAATGATATATTAGTTCACAAGTTTTGAATATTTAAATAATATACACAGCATCCTTTACTCTTGTATCAGTGCTACTTAAGTTTCTTGCGCCATTTGCTACTAATTTGAGCCTTTTTATGGTATTGTTACTTAAAGTCTCCACATTGATAAAAAAATTTTATTTTACTTACATAAAACACACCTTTGATTAAAATTAATAAGGTTTAAGTGTGTTAAAACATGTAACAAAACAAATCTCGTACTAATACATATCACAAAGATTACACAACCGTTATTGTATTTTGTTATATTGATACACAATAAGCACTGAATGGTTATTTATTAACATAACACACACACACAGAGGAGAAATATTAGAAGCAAGGTAGATTTAAAAAGCATCAGTACAACAGGATATCAGCGGAATCAGTGTTTGAAGACACGACGCGAGCACTGAAACAACGCCGGTTAAGTGTTCGCAACTTTGACAGCTTGGTCAACATGGTCGAGGTATAAGTAAGATACAAAAAAAAAAACTATTTTGTGTTCCAGGGTAATGGCATACATAAAATATTATAAACTTAAAAAATAAACTATATTATGAAACATTCAAAAGAAAATTAAAATACTCTCAGATACGAAATGTAATACTAATTAGTCGAATATATGTAAGGGTAATATGATGATGATATAAGTATAAAAAATTCGGAGTACACATTTAAGGTTTTGCTCTCTCTTGTCTTCTTAACGATTTAAATTCCATATTACTTCAATGTAAGATAAGGTTTAAGTTACTTCTGTATTTACTTTGAACCAGGATTTATATTCGATTGAATAATAAACTAGACACAAAAACCTTTAATAACAAGTAATATTTGTTTTCATGTCACCGAATTTTCGTAATTAAAACAAAGATTTTGTGGAAGCAATATACACATATAAAGTAATTCATAAAAGATGAAAATTCAAATAATCAACATATAGCAATAATGTTTTTTTAAATTTAAATTTCATATAACATTTCATATAATATAATACGATTTTCTTTCATTTAACCATCTTTAAAAAATAGTTTTATATAAAACAAAACTGCTTATGATTAATAGTTTATATAATTTTTATATACATGGTATATAATTTACGAAAAATATTATTAATCAAAAGTATAAAAATACATTATTTCATAATTAAGTATTGAACCCTGTGTTTTGGCAGATTTATTTTCATTTTCTAGAAAAAGAACATCAATAGCTTACACATAATTTATTCAGCAACTGTCTGGTACTAACCTTTTCCCTGAAATAATCTATGTAATTTTTAAAAATAACTAGTAGTTCCATTCATATTTCCCAACATAATTAAATTTCGTAATATTCTCCCTATTGTGATTCTCTAGTTGGGAAATTGGGGGGATTCTGCTGTGTCTTTTTGACTTGTAAAGAATGAACGCAAAATTGACACTCTCTTTGTGCTTAAAATACATGAAACAAATTTGCTTCTACTCAGATTTTCTCCACCTCACTATTTCCAGAATGCATTGTATTTACATTCTCATGGAGTGTAATATTGGAGTACTAAAATTGTTTTTCGGAAAGCTACTTTGTAAAATATGGCAAATAGCAAACCTAGCACGGAAAAAAAAAGAGAAAGAAAGAAATCAATGTGAATATTTTATAAGAAAGAAATATTTCTTTTGCTTTTATTCATAAACGATTTGACACATTTATTTTTCAAATTATCAGGCAATTACAAATACTCTTAGGACAGTTCGATCATAAGAGTGATAGGTTTTCTGAGTAATGCTTTGTAGTGTAAAAGAAATAAATAGCAAAATAAGTATAGCATATAAGTGAACAATATATATTAATGAGAGATGTATAGACAAAAATTGATTGTACATGAAAACATGTAAAAATTGCATTCAAAAAGAAATTAGAATTTACTTTGTTTTGGTACATGATTTCCATCCCCAAGCTCCACAAGGAACTTTGGCCTGAGTTGTGACTTTCTGTTTGTATCCTCTCTTGTAGGGCTCCTTGATTTCAACGAATTTACATTGTTTCCTAAAAAGAAAGGTGTAAATATTTTAGGTACATGCATCTGTGACAAATCTATAAAAATCCCTATCAATATGAATATTAAGGAAATCAGACTTATTATACCATTAAAAAATTAACTTTAAATGCTGAATGGGAAAAAAATTTAGATGATTTCTTCTGTATCAAGTTGCATTTTTTAAATAAAGTTCTATTATTGTTGATATTTTCAAAAGCTAGAAATTTAAGAAAAATCAAAACACAGAAATTTTACAAAAAAATTACAGAAATTTTGTAGATATTTCTAAACGTAAAATTTAGGATCATATAGATGACTTAAATACATGGACATAAAAAAGAAATAAAAAAGTCAATGATTAATTTTAATTGAATGTAAATTTTCTACAAAATCAGCATAAAGAAAAAGTATTTTATAATTTTGATTTACACATTAATATATATTTAACATCTATCTATCCATTTAGCTTAGTTAAGTAATAAAAATGAATTTATACATATATTACTGCTATTGATTTAGTTTCCAGTGAACATATGTAGGAAAAATTTACAAATATGTCTTCATTGTTTGACTATTTGATATTGAACTTGACGATTTTTTTATGACTGCGTTTTTTGTAAAATTAAATCAAGATGCAGATAATTTACTGTAGATATAATTTTAATTAGAAATAATTTAATAATTAGAATTTAATCTCTACAATTTTTGTTACAGCTACTCATTTGAATATTATTTACATAAAGTTAATAAAATATTGAAATAACTTACTTAATTTCGCAGTGTAGTCCAGTATAACCCAAAGGACAAGAACACTTGCCGGTTTTCCCACATTTTCCACCATTTAAACAACCTCCTGGACAGTAGGCTGTAGGATATAATTAAGATCAGTCATGAATTTAATAAATATGATATTAATGTTTTCAATGAATGTTGTTATTTTTTTTTACATTTTTCAAATGATATCATTATACTCTTTCTATTCCACTTAATTCCAGGAAGAACACATTTTTTTTCTTGAAGCTGTTAACGTAAATATGAAACAGATGAAACTCTTCAAGGTCATTATTAATCTAGATTGTTGTACACAATAATGAAAAGAAAGTTTGATGTCTTGAAACTACATTTGGAGATCAATGGTTTCCAAACCCTTTCGATGGTGTCCTTTAAAGTGAAAATAATTCTTAGAATTACCCCATTACATATATAATCTGATATATGGAATGTAGGCTGGCCTATGTTGACACTACAATATTAGTTCATAAGGATAAGAGTTTGCTATTATACTATTGAGGCTATCTTACTTTCGACCAGTACTGCATAGTATTTCTGTGTATTGCCTTACTTTATGACGATTTAGTATATGATTATGTATATACATATATATATAAATATATATAATTTTATTTAATTTCATCCTGAATAACATTTTAAGTTGTAATGGTCCGCGCCTTAAGGACTAGCATATAACTAATTAGTTCTGGCCCACCTGACGGGATTTCATCATAATCGTATCTTGGAAAATTAACAGCTTGCATTTTTTAAAATAAGATTACATCAGAATCCAGCGAATGATATCTTTCCACCAATCATAGCTTCCGTACTGGGAAGTCACGAGATTGCCAGACTTTCTTTTGCCGTATCATATAAATAGCCACATAGCTCTGTAAACTTTTTCTCTTTGTCTTCGTCCTGTGAATTGTTGCTGCTGCTAATTATAACTGCTATGTAACTGTTTAATCGCCGTTAGTTATGTGTGTGTTTATTGTTAATCGTTTGAAGTGTTCCCTGGAAAATAAAGTGGACTAAAAGTAATATGCATCCTTCATTCATAGATCCCACCAACATCACCCCGCTCGACCATGACCTTACATATATATATATAATGAGCCCAATTTTTTCGTGTGCTCCAAGTATTACTCTGCATATCTCCCGGGCACTTTGGAATATCGCACTTTGGAAACCATTAGCGTGATAAGAGTGAGGCTTAGGAGTTCTCCCCCTCATAGACCAATAATATATTTTGTAACTTTTAACACAAAGATTTTGTTTGGGAGCATGATTTGTTTACATTAACTTTGATATGTTTACGAACCTTTTACTAGTAACTTTATTCCCATCCCGGAGTGGGATCACAACGGTAATTCCTTTCACCCATATGATGTCCGGTGTCAGATATCCAAAAGGGGACAAAGAGTGGTCAGTTTTTGGCAGTAAGAACCACAGGAAATCCTTTATTTTGTGTTGAGTGTTGTTACTGTAAGTTAAAATAAACGTTTCTGATCTTCACCATCAGTAGACTATTTTTCGAAAAATTGACCTGTTGAAATGGACGATTACTTGTCTTGCATATTACTCGTTATGGTTATGCTGCCTTTTTGTTCGCAGGAATAATTCAAGTTTTATAAGTGCGTATCTAAGTGAACAATTTATCTTTTTAATAATAATTTTTGCTTTTGAGAGAGGGATGGCATATTTCATTTTTGTCCGGGGCGGCAAAACTTCTAGAAAGCCGGTCCTGACATCACTGTACTAAGAGTACGCCTGTATGTGTTTAGGAGATAATTTCTATCTTTAAAAATTTTGGTTTCAACTGACATATATATATATATATATATATATATATATATATATATCTTGCCCTTTTGTTTAATATGATTCTGTGTATCTCCGGTTAAAGAATATTTTTTCTTTTACTTCCGAATGTGTGAATTCAGTTAGTTAAATTAAAACAACTATTATAGTTCTTACTTAATTTTATGTAAATCTGATTATTCCTATCAAACTTTCTATAAAAGTGAAACGCGAAATAGTTCAGACTCTTTATATAATATATTTATTACTGTATTTTGAAAACCTTTTTTTACCTTTTTCGCAATTGTAACCTGTATAACCTCTCATGCAAGAACATTTGCCTTTCCCAATACAAATTCCACCATTTTGGCAATCAGGTTTACACAGAACTGTAAGAAAGTACAAAATGTCATTTTCAATCATACATTTTGAATGTAATTTTTGTGAATATATCAAAATATGTTTTAATCTAACAATTTTCGCATTTATTTTTCAAATTTTACGGAATTAAACAAACTTAGATTGAACAATACGAGCCCATACATTGTATAATAACACAATTTACTGCTGTGATTGTTATTAATATAATTGCATGAAATTTTCTCAAAATCAGAAGTAAAAGTTCAGGTTAATATTTTTCAGGTATAGCTTAATATATTCCAGCCACCAAACATTCTTCGAAGTAATTTCTTGAGACCTTGAAAATGCGTATCTTCAGCATGTAATTTTTCTGAAACAATTAAATTATTAAAAGTTTGATATTTCATTATTTTAAATATTTTAGTTCCTTTTTAGAAAAATGGTTACTTTAGTATTTTAGCTCCAATGAATTTGATTAACAAATGAGGAAAAATATATATTGTTTTTTCACATCTTCTAAAATCTTGTTAAGGTTTTAAATTTTTTAAAAAGAATTCTACTGGAATTTCTATTTTACTTTCACAAAAATTTAAATGCTTGCTGTTTTTTTCAATTGGGTTTTAAATACTATTTTGAGAAGAATAAATTTCAAAAGTGAGCTTAGTACATATAAGGATAAGATTTCTTTTCTAAAATTTAAGTCAAACAATGAGACATTCATCATTTTACATATAACACACATTGTTTTCTATAGATAAATGTTATAGCTGTAAAGAAGCTCAGCCGGTGTTTTCCTACGTCCTGGTCAACCAGCGCATTTAGTGCTCCGACGTATATATACGTTTACCCGAAGTACTATTCTTTTCTTTGCGAAAGTGGTGTATACATTACAGACTTCCTGTAACCCCTGCCCCCCCCCCGAAAAAATGCATCTCCTTTAGTACATAAATTGTGGTGACATAAAATATTAAAAAGAGAAAATTTAATTGTGTAGTGAGAGAATATATGGGCAGCAATTGCTTGCTTGCTAGAAAAACAACGAGTGGACGGCGTTCGCTCGCCACTGAGAGAGAGACCAGACTGACAGAATTTTCGAGTGAACAGAACCTCTAGATTTGGCAGTCGGCGCTTTTTTTTTACGCTGATATCAGAAAAACTATTCGGAAGGCTTTGAAATGCAATAAAATGACCTTGACAGCGTTTGTGAAGGATTTACTTACAGGTATAGGACAAAAAAATAGGAACACCCATTTAAATGAGTCGTCCTTCGATCATCCAATAAAAGACCACAACGTGCCGCAACAGTGTGCTACCTAGTGGTGGTGAAAGAGAATTTATCAGTCAAGCATTTGACAGTGTGAGAGCTCTATGAGAAATATCTGTTCTTAGCAAAACATGATAATATCCGACCTCTCCGACGTGAAAAGAGGAATGATAATTGTAGCTCGCCTCGTTGGAGCTTCCGTATCTAGAACAGCCAGGAGTTTCAAGGACAACTGTGTTAAGGACAACAACTTACACAAACCTGGGTAGGGCGTCTTCTGTGGAGCACAACAGAGGGAGAAAGTCGAAATTGAAGGACCGTAAGAGACGGGTAGTGAAGAGGATAGTCTCCCGAAAGTCCAAGACTACACTGACGCAGATAACGTCTGAGATGGAATACCCACCTTCAGAACAACGTATACATGAAAACTATTCAACGGGAGCTGTATACTGCGAACATTCATGGCAGAGTAGCTATTCCAAAACCATTAGTTTTGGCCCGAAATGCTACGAAGAGACTAGAGAGTGGTGCCGAGACCACCTAAACAGATCACAATTACAATAGGAACAAGTCATCTGGTATGATGAATCTTCATTTACATTATTCCATACCATCGGCCATGTACTTGTCTAGCAAACACCGGCAGAATCATTTTATGTTGACTGCCTGGGTCCAACAGTGAGTTATGGAGGAGGTTATGTGATGTATCTTTCCGTGGATTGAGGCTTCTCGTTGTTCTTGAGGGATATGATCACAGGCAGCTAGTATCGAATTCTCGCTGATTGTCTTCACCCTATGCTTCAGATTCTCTTTCCGGGTGAATGTCTTCTGTTCCAAGATGACAAAGCCCCTGTTCACACGTTTCACTGTGTTCAAACATGATTACATGAACATGATGATGAAGTGCGACATCTAAAATAGTGTCATCGGATTTGAACGTCATTAAGTGTTCAAGAGGTTTTTTAGATAACAAAGTCCGTGCTATGTTTCCTCCTTCACGCTCACTATCTGGACTAGAGGAACCTGCTCGAGGAATGAGCGCGAATTTCAATGAACTTTGTCCAAGACCTTTATTTGTGAATTCCACGTCGAATGAAAGCTGTCTTTCAGTCCAAAGGTGGCCCAATTCTTTACTAATAAAATAATTTAATTTTTTCACGGGTGTTCCTTTTACTCGTATTTTGTCTTATACCCTTATTTTAAAGCAAAAATTGCTTATTTGTGCCTTTTATTTCCCCCTAAATACACCGCATACGCACGGCTATGTGAAAAACGGGGGCACTGGGGGAGCGAATCGTGTAACTTTTAATCAGCAGCTAAGGGGTTAAAAGGGTTGGCATTTTTTTGCAGTTCCAACGAATTTCTTGGAAAGTGAGTATATTGTTATAATGGAGTTTCTTTGTTTGAGCTCATACTTTTCAGTAACATTTTCAATAATTCCATTTATTTTTCTTATAAGTCAAAACTAAATTCATTGCGTTTCCCTACCAAAGGTATATGCTTATGAAATTTGTGTACTTTTAATATATTAAAGTGTAATTGAATATATAAATAATGGGTGGAGGCATGATTAACTAACTTGATCATGTACAAAAATGTTAATACATAAAGGTTTGGAAAAATTTTACGGGACATTACCATTTTTACGAGTGGAGGAAGATTCAATTTTGCGGTAATAAAAGCTCAATGGGCTCAAGAATTTCTTTAATCACATTATTTATATTGTAATACATACCGAAATATTCATCAACTAAAATACAATTCACGAATTCTTTTAGACTTTGAAAATTATGCTGTTTAGTTTAGAGATTAGGGAACCACTTTATATGAAATGTCTTATTTTAGATTAGGCTAAAATAGAGATGAAAGAAGGAACGAATAATGAAGAACAGCTTATAGTCTGATTTAATTATTAAGTTTGATGTTAGTGAGAGTTTTATTAACGTCGCACTTTAAGGCAACACGACGGCTATTGGAAACTGATCTAGTAATTTTGAGTCACAGTCAAGAAGCGAGAACGACACCTGAGCTGGCACCACTTTATCCTAACTAAAACAACACACCATTGAGTCTCAACGAATTTAACGTGAAATCGCCTCCTTTACACGGGTCTTTAGTGGCACTAGGACTCGAGACCGCGACATTTCGTTCACGAGTTCATGACCATACTTTGATGTCAGAGCTCACGAATATAGGACTCTGCTGGATAAGGTATTAATTTCAATGTATGCTATGTATGAACAGTCTCGGGTTCTGACCCCATCCACTCAATCTCCCTGGATTTTTTTTCTCGATTCATTGTAATCCTAAGTATATAATACGTAAAATTTAATTAGGTATTTGTTATTAATAATTCACTTTATTAATTAATGCTAATTATTCATTCAATAATTAATTTTTTACTGTTTTTTGTTCCCCAAAATTGACACGGTCAAAAGAATATGTTGGATGGCGTATTGGAGCATGACGCGATAATAATGTACTTTCGAACCTGGACATCCCCCCCCCACTTCTTGAAAAATTCCTGTGTGTGCTACTGATGAACAGTATATGCTATTGTAAGTTAGATAGAAAGGGATCTCAAGCTCCTTGCAAGATGTATAGGAATTTTTTTTCTGATGGGGCTGCACATTGATATTTTAACATTCCCCAGGAGCTGGTATCACTTTTTAGCACGGCACCGTATAGGCGATACGAATTACCGCAAGTAATTTTGACGCCCAGTTTACTCCCCAGAGGGAGGCCCTGAGCTCTTGATGATGCGAACATGTACTAGGATTTAATTTTGCCGAGAGCACCCAAGCCAAACAGACATTCTAGAGATCTTTTGCATGTTGTATAATCATACGACATGGCCGCTGCCGATTTTCTGCATCATGAAAATCCACCGACTTGGATCGGGGTCGAAACCGCAACCTTGGGTGCAGAAGACCATCGACAAACCAACCACGCCCCCCAGCCAGCTGTATAGGAATGTGGAAGTTAGAACTATCGATTAATGTACATTTTCTTCAACTGATTGTGATTCAGAATTATGAATTTTGCCACAATATTCTTCGTAAAATTATTAGAACATTAATATAAGGCCAACAGACAGTACATCATTAAAGGTCCATTCTAGAAGAGTCACTTTCCATTGATGTGGTATTTAAGAGTCCTTTATATTAGTATTTTCTCTAACCTGGAAATCATGCATTACAAACGGAATGCAGAATATTTTGCATACATTTATCAACCTATTCTGAGAATTTACATTTCACTTATGCATATTTTCTTATTTCGCATTTCCCATCTGAATAAATGATATAAGGGTTTTTTTTTATATAGATTATTAAAAAAATGTTAGTCTACAAAAAAAACTGAAAATTTAAAAATTCTTTTTATATTGGTAAGATAAATATTTGTAATAAAGCGTTGAATTGTTAATGCTATTTTACGCATGTTCGTCAAATTTTCTGTTTACAATCGATTCACACGCTTAAGAATTTTGAAATGAAGTTCTTTAATATAAAAGTAGAAGTTTTAAACTTACATTTTTCACAAAAGTTTCCTCTAGTTCCTGGAGGACAGTGGCAATAATAGGGTTTTATACATTCACCACCGTTTTGACATACTGGATCACAATGAGCTAGAAAAAAAAAAGAACAATTTATTGAAAGGTGAATGCTGGTTAAAGTAGAATAACAATATCTAGCCTTATTAATGAAACAAATAGATTATATTTTTCAACTATGAACCTTTTTTTAAGTATAAAATTTTATTGATTGTTAACCCTAATTGTTTCATTTAATTATTTAAGAGTCTGAGAAATGTATAAATGCCTATTTTGAGTATTTATTGGGATCTATAAATATGTGTGCAAGAATAATAATATTAATTATTTAAGAGTCTGAGAAATGTATAAATGCATATTAAATAAACTCAGTGGCACAACAGCCCATGAGGGCCAAGGTCAATTGTACCCAACTGAGCTTTCGTGACTTTGGAAGCTGAGGTGCCTGTGCAACTGTTCCGGTCAAGCAATCATTCTGAAGCTAATCCCCCAGTGTTTAGTTCCCAAGCAAGCTTGGAACTCATTTATCGACCCAGAAGGGATGAAAAGCCGATTCGACCTTGCCCAGCTCAGGATTTGAACCCCGGACCTGTGACGTAGAATATTGATGTAGATAAAATTGTATAATTTGTAGAGTTAATTTTAAGTGCACTAAAATACTATACATCAAAAAGTTTTCATACTGGGCATGTGGGTGCATGTATCGAACTGATTTAGAAACCCAAGAAACAATTAACATAAATATTTTATTTAAAATATCGCGGATAAATGCCTAGAGCTCTCCTGTCAATTATTTCTTATGAGGAAGCTCTGAAGGCCCTCGAAGCGAGGATCTAGGTGAATCTATTGAGGATGTCGTTCTCTTGAGTATTTATTGGGATCTATAAATATGAAAGAAATACTTGTCATTCTTAAAGCATTGCTTCATATTTCCATATTAAGACTGGGGTGAGTAAGTGAGTGAATATTTACGTCGCAATGTTCAGCTACACGAGGGCTTTTGGCGACGGACTACGTAATTTTCAACCATGGTCAAGTGACAAGGATGACACCTGAGCTGGCACCCCCTCTCCTAACTACCACACCAACGGGAGGACATTTGAGCTCTAGACAGAATATTAAGGCTGGAAAACCTACATTAATGTATGTAGACACTTTGCATGTGGACTCTTTTATAAATATGCAATCACGTTTAAGCAATTATGATATCATTCCTTAAAATTTGTTGCATAAATACTATCCCAATACATTATATATATGAATTTGTTTAAACAATATGCATTACATTGACTTTATGAAAGCAACATTTAAAGAAAGAGTACCTATTACAATACATAGCTGACGGCTAAAAAAATCGCGTACTCGTATTCTATTTTTTAACACGGTTTTTATAAATATATATTAATAATTATATATTGTATTCCTTCACATCTAATGAATAGATTTTTTAAACTTCTACAAGTAACTTTTTTTTGTCCTTTCTGCCCTTTTACTTTTCTCCAAATTCGACAAGGTGAAAATCTTCTTTAATGTTTCTTTGATCCAAATACGCTTTTTTTTCGCTTTACAACCCACACAAACTTTTGGTCAATAAAAAGTTACAATTTGCTTCTTTTCTGTTGTAGAGCTATTTCACCTTGATTTATTTTATACATCCCTTCTTTCACCAATAGCAACGCCATAATAGTCTGCTATTTTCTTTCTTTCGTGTATGATGTGTTTACTACAAAGTTTCACCATTCCTTTTATAAAAATCGTTGAGAGGCAGAGATAGAAAAAAAATACAAATAAAATTCTATGTTTGTCAAAAGTCTGAGGCAATTCGAAAAGAAATAAATCTAAGTTTTCAGTTTGATTCAATTTTTGGAAATAACATCCAGATTACTATAACTATTTCTAATTTGTGTTTTTCCTCAAAGCTTACAGAGGATATTAGAAAAAATATTATAATTTATAAAGCGTAGTACTCTATATTTAAAACATTTCTACATAAAGGAGATTTTTTTTTAAAATTGTGATGTACATATTTGATCATAAATACAGCTCAGGTATCATAGCTTATATTAAATTTTGAGTATAAGTAACGTTAAGTGATTCGATTGAGGAAATAACTGTAGGGAAAATTACTTTTTGTTTCAAAATATAAAATGTTTTTTTTTTAAATTTCTTTTAAACTTTTGAGTTATTTATATTTTAAAAATAATTTCAGAATTAATTGAGTATTAATTAGAGTTATTAATTAGGTATTGCCTCTTTATATAATTTTAAGTAGTAAGACTCAGAGCACATTTTCAGGTACAGAAATTAATCTCTGCAACTTGAAAAGAAAGACGCACCAAGAAAATGTTATCCGATACTGTCCGAAACGGAAAAGTAATAGTACCATAGGAATCAAATGTTTTATTCAGTAAATACAATTGCAGAAGGAAAATAAATAAATGAATAAGTTTCAGTGAAACGTGTCAAACATTTTCATACCTGTTCAAAGTACATGGATACTCAGGAAATAAATAACAACAAAGTAATTGGGTAGCGCGTAACTACACAGTCATATACGTGGTAAGTTGCTTAATAATGCAGAAGAATTTAAAAGAGAGTTGTCGACATGTGTGTTTTGAAAACAAAAATAAGCACTTTTATAAAAATGAAATTTATAAACGGGCTTCTTCGTGGGAAATGATTGTTCAGTGTGGATGGGTATTTACTGGATCAAATTATTTTTTTGTTAAAATAAATAGGTGTTTTATTCTTAGTTAAATAATGACAGAACTTTAACGGTTAACTAATATTAATTATCATTCTGTCTTTTATAAGCAGATTAAATACTCACGTTGACTACAGTCTTTGCCAGAGAAACCTGATCTACAAACGCACTTATTTGGTGCAATACATTCACCACCATTCTTGCAACCATACTGGCAAACAGCTATAAAAAGTTTTAAAAAAATGATGAATATCTTATGCAAATACATTTAAAAGATTGTTATTTTGTATGATTTTAATATAGTTACACACGCAGTTGATCAATTCCATTCCTCAAAAGTGAAATTGCAACATCAAGAAGAATTGAACGTAGTTCATTGTGAATTACGCTATGAGTAAAAGTGAATAACATGCATATGGTTTAATTTGCACGTTTTGCGATAATAAAATGGAGCGATTTGGTCACATGAAGTCTATTTTTTGGATATAAAAGCCAGCAGCTGGCACACGGCTCTATGCCATCAGTGATGGATTGTAGCATCAAGCAAAATGAAGGGTTGTAGGATATGTCGAAATACCAGAACAAATAATGAAGGAATCTTTAGGAATTCCAGAATAAATAACGAATACCGGCAATATTATTACCAGTGGAATGTTACCATTTCCTGGAGCTGCAGACTCTCAGCTTGTCGATGTGCTCAATTATTATTCGTGTTGGACAAGATGTGAGTGAAATTCAGCGATGTATAGCAATATAGACGCAGGATCATCCCAGAACATGGCAAAGAGGCATAAAATAATTTGGTAGATAATTAATTATTCATACGCAATTTGATCTGACAGGCAGATTCACCAAATGGTTTTTCGAGTACCTTTTGTCACGACATGTAATGTTTAAAATCATCTACCATTTCAGAAGGTGCATTCATTTGTAGTCACACCGTCCGCAAGGTTATTTACTTATTGTATGAAGACAACCACGCGTATGAAAGTAAGGCAATTGAAACGGCTTATTGAGCAAAAAGGTTCCACGCCTGATTTGGTGATAAAGTCATCCCCCCTGCACCAGAGGATGGCACCAGGCACTGTTTTCAGATGAATCCCAATTTTGCTTATGGACGGATGGGGTGACAGCTTCCGAGGGAACGTCACCCTTCATTAGATATTCGTCGGGCGTCATACTTGTCCCTTCGTTAATTTTACAGTTTGGGGTGGCATCAAGTTTAGATAGCGTACATTTGTGCACATTATCAGCAGTTTAACATCATACGGTATACTAAAGACGTTGTTTTGTTCGTGGCTTGGTAATTTGTGCAGGTTGCCCTCACCATGTTATTCCAGAAGGACAATGTTTGACCTCATGTCGGACGACGAGTTCTCAGTAATTTGAATGGCCCTTCTGGTCCGGCAGTCTCACCCGATCCCATCTCATCAAACCTGTACGAGCGCTTATTGGGTGTGTGGTGTACCAAGTATCATAAGATCATACCTTTGAGAAATTGAGATCTGTAACGGTCTCACCTTCACGATACTCAGGATACCATTAATGTAGCCTTCTTGATAGTTCGTTTAAGTATTTAATAGCCGGTATAGCTGCTCGTAGCAATCCCATTAAACACCGAATAAACTTTTCTCTAGTGCATATTTTTTTAATTTGCATGCAAAGTATTACCTTTGTTCCTGGTATTTTCACATGGTTATGGGCATTTCTTCTTAACATTGCGATTTCATTTTTGAGTATTCCAAACGATGTGCATTTTATTATTGAAAGAGAAAAAGAAAATCATATTATAAATTTACAGTTTCCTACTTCAAAAATGAATAATTTTTACCTCCATGTACTAAAAAAGAAATTCTGTTTTAAGAGAAGCCAGTAGGCTAAAAATCTTCAAATTATCGACTTTGAGATGTTGATACCTCAAATTTGAGAATTAATCTCAAATTTATGACATTTCCAGTGATATAACATGTTTTCTATTCTATGAGAAGTATGCCAAAATGACCTTTAAAAAATAGTCAGCTGGCATGCCACGCCTACTTTGACAGATAAAAAAAGCAAACACCGTCCTTTTAAACCAGGGAAGCACTTTCAAAGTCTCAAATGGTTTTGTTTATTCATATACGCAACAGTAGACTAACTGCAAGTATAACTGCTAAGTCTGTTTATCTTTTTTTGGAGTGAAGTTTGGATACTTCCGTAGAATTCAATGAAAGTATTGGTAAATCAAACAATAATAATGTAAAGAAATAATAGCAAAAGAAAAGATTTCACAATTTGAATGTGAGTTTTCTTCTTTGAAGAAAATATATGCATTATTAGTACCATTATGAGTTTAAACATACTTGCATTTGTTTTAGAAAAGGAAATGTGTCCCTTCATAAAAAATCAGAAGAAAATTTACAAGATAGAC
The DNA here is from genome assembly GCA_019973975.1 of Trichonephila clavata. NCBI lineage: Eukaryota > Metazoa > Arthropoda > Arachnida > Araneae > Nephilidae > Trichonephila > Trichonephila clavata. Next base: position 64,689 of record BMAO01005430.1, read on the forward strand.
ACAAGCAAGCTCTTGAAAACAAATGTAATAGCCACGCGACAGAGTTATATTTTAATATTCTAAATATAAATAGGCAACTTGAAATTATTACTAATATATTGTAAGACATTCATATACTTCTTTTGAAATCGTGATACAAATGTCGCACAAAATAATTAAATGTTATACAAAAAGACATTGCTAAAAAATTTGTAATAATTTTTATAGTTAAAAAATATGCATTTTCACCCTTGCTTTAAAACTTCCTTGTGTTTGCTTTATATTTAAATTATCACCAATTATGATTTCATAGTTTTAAAAAGAATTATTATTTATAACTATAAACTTTTAGATACATTTTATTTGAATGGGTGATTAAAAAGCTGCCTGTGCTAGAGGAAAATATTTATTTATAAAAATAAAAATTTAATAAATATTTTAAATACATAAGAATAAGATCCTATATGCTCATATCAAGCGTCTAGACGGCTTTCAACAAAATCATTTTATATTCATACCTTTGCTGCAAGAATTTCCAATATATCCGGGTTTGCATCGACATTTATTTGGGGCAATACAAACTCCTCCATTCATACATCCCGGTTTACAGAGAGCTGGAAACAGAAAAAGAAAACCTTGCTTAAAATAACATTCATTCATTAATTATTTTATTGTATCAATTACGACAATTGGTACACAGTTAGTTATGATATTAAGACAAGATGCGTAAAAGAATGAGTTTTATGTTATTTATACGTTATGAATGCTATTAGGGATTGTAAAATTAATATTGAATTTTTGTACAGCTACATTTTATTACATTTTTTTAGAAATATGTACATTTTAAATAAGTTTTCATGCCAGTAATTTGATCAGTGCTATTTATATCAGTTTTTGAATAAGAATTTTCAAGTATGAAAATTGCAATTGATGAACAAGAAAATTAAAATTTTTGCATAAAATGATGTGTAAATTTTAATCCAGACATGTGTGCAAATGTCTGGTGAATGTGTATGCGTGAAACTAATTCAGCTGCTAAGCTTTTCGCAAAATGAAAATGGCTTCGTATTGATTATAATTCTAAAATACAGTTTACAACTCTTTTTCTTTTCAACATTCGATTATTTTTTTAGGAGAGGAGTTACACTTAAGCGTATAAAACACCATTTATAAAAAAAAAATTAAAATTTTTGAAATATCTCCTCTATCGCACAATGTGCCACCATCGTTTAAAATTGAGGTAATTATAAAAAAATAAAACTTTAAATACAAAGATAAATATTAAACTAAATGTATAACATAGAATTAATATATGACACATCATTGAAAATCATGTACTTAAAAATATAACTGTGATTGTATACAAAAGAAGAAAAAAAATGGGGGATAGTAATTTCAACATAACATTTTTCTCTGGATGTAAATTCAAAAATTGAAAACAATTATAAACAGTTTTAGTCTTCAAAATTCATTTTTTCAGAACCAAAAACAGAAAATAATTAAGCTATTTAAACAATTCATGTTTATAACTACCGAGCCAAATCGTACTCTCACTTACACGGTGCTCAAAGCTAGAAGCTAACGACCGACGTACACCTAGCCCCTTGCCACAATGAACTTTGTGGGCCTCGATCTGACACCGTCAGACAGGTGGCATTAGGAACAACAACAACATGTTTACAACTCTTAAAATATCTCTTGAATCGTGTGGATTTTTTTGAACATCGATGCATTTTCATACCCCTTCTAGTTTGAATCTTTCAATTCTTTAAGAATTAGACAAATTTTTTAAGGTATCCGACTACACTAAATTGTGAATTTTGCCAATAATTGACAAATTTATTCATGATTTTATTTTATAGGCCATCTTATTAGCTTTATAAAAATACCAAGTTTATTTTTTTCCATTCAATAGAACAAAAACTACAAGCGCTTCAGTAAAAGCAGATGCCATTACTTTAAGCAAGATGTCGTACTTTAAAAAGCATTTTACTCGAAATGTATTTTTTTCAAACGGGCACAGCGATTGCTCAAAATTTTTGAAAATAATTAAACGAAATGTTTAGTGTTTGTTCTATATAATAGTAGAAGTGTTTTAACTTTCAGATTCATCAATCACTGTTTTATTACAAAATTTACAGTCCCTTATGTTAGTACAATAACTGTTTTTCAAGCAATTTCATATAATAACTAAGATAAAGTGCTCTAGTTCTTATAAAAGTTAAAATATTTCTTATCCTGACGGTCATTTCAAAAATGAATAACATAGCAACACATCAGAATTGAAAAATTTGTTCATAAACTTTTGGTACAGAATTGGCCCCGTTTATGTTATTTTTTAAACTTTTTACCAATTTGTGACGGATCTATACGGTCTTACACTAACCTCCTCTATTTTCTGTAAAATAACTTATTTATTTCAACCAATCTCCACCAATGAAAATTAATGGTCTATGTTATTTTTTGTAAATTTTTACCAATTTTTTCCCCATTTTAGTAATAATATTTTTTTTTATTTCTTTAATTTTAGCATATTTTTCTTAAAATGTACTAAACAAATTTAAAAACTACAAAAAAACAACAACAACAACAACAAAAAAACAACAACATATTTCTATTTTAAAAAAAAAAGTTGCCGCAAGTAGTCGGATACTTTAAGTCTGAGTTAATTTCATAAATTCTAAGAGACAAGACTTCGGGCTAGGGTAGTTTAGTATGTAGACTAACAGTCAATGCGTAGCGGAAAAGGATTATAAATTACACATTATATAAAAAATATGAGTAATGACACACGTTGAATATGTCAAACTGTCGTTCTCCCCAAGTTGACATTGTGTGCAAGTGAATTTATTTTAGCTTAGGTATAGCAAGTTACGTGTGTTACATTGCTCTTTAAGACAAGTAAAAATTGGTAGTTAAAAAGCCACAAACAAATTTAGGAAAATTTTTTTAACAATAACAAAAAAAAAATTAGGTTTTTAAGCAATTTTATATCTCGGTGAAAATACATAAAATAGAAATAGAAGCATATGAAAATTAGAATAAGGAATACATTAATAATTCACGTTTTATGCAACTACATTTTTTTTTCTATACGTACTATTTAACAAATTAAGTATTGTACCATATCCTTTTAATTTCGAATATGTGTAAATTTCTAGGTATGATTAAAGATATAAAATTGAGTTTTTAAAAATCCTTTCTTTTTTTAAATTAATATCACACTCGAAAAATATTTTCCTCTCGAAGAGTAGAGCACTTAGCAACCATCACAAATATTGTAAACAGAACATACAAAATGACCCGTACTCCTTTAGCGCGGCAAAACTAATGTATCTTTTTCCAATCCAAAATGTATGAATAAGGAGATTGAATTAACGAAACACCACAAAAAGTCAAAACTTAAAAACTAAGTATTATTCAATATTTTTAATACTCCAGAGTAGTATTTAGGTATTCACTTTCACTTAAATCCACGTCACGAATATTCTATAACTGAAAACACAATCATAGCTGTTTCTTTTTTCAAAACTGAGATAACGTCAATTACTTAAGGAGAAAAAAATATTTTATTAGAATGTTTCCTCGTACTCATGATGAAGTATAATCTCGTTTCAGGCAATATTTTTAAATGAAGCAGTACTTCATTTTGTTAATTGCATACATATAAAAATAAATTAAAATGTTTAAAATGAATTTTTTTTTGGATATAACTTTATTGTAGGCATTAAAATATTTCATTTGTTGTTCCAAATCGTGACTTACGAAGACAGAAAAAACCGGAGCAACAGAGTCATTAGGTTCTTTGGATATTTCATAATTCATTTCCTTTTTTGTGTTACCTCTTTTTACCTTATTTTATTATAGGGCTTCTGTAAAATTATAATTTATTTTGACTAAACTTTACAAATAGTTTATTTTCAATCTGGTATTGAAGATAGATGTTTACATAAGCCTCTAAGAAGAAGAATCGAATAAAAGCTTTTTTATTGTCCTCTCATGTTTTTTTGAAAAAAATTAAGAAAAACTGAAATTGCTCTTCAAAATTCTCTGAGTTACCTAGGTGTTTGAAAGAAGGTCATGCTAGCCTTTATGGTGTAAACATGAACTTTCTGCCACTTCGAAATTATAATTATGTCGAGTAAATTGGTATTTAATCTAATGTCTTCTGAATTGTAAGTAAATTATTTTAATCTAATGAGAAGAGAATTTCGCAAATCAATATCCGGTTGATCAGTGGTTCTCAAACTGTGGGGCGCGCTCCCTAAGGGGATCGTAATAACAGTACGTAGAGAAGAGCTCTTCGAAAATAAAACATTACTTTTTAAAAATATTCTTTTACTGAATAGAAGAAAAATAAAATACATTTTGACATATTAAAAATAAACACACATTCACACTAATATAAAATGCAATACTTATAAATATATCAGTACTGCACATTGCATTTGATAATTAATTTACCGATTCTATCAACACGCAATACTTATCTTATTAACTAGTATTCTTTCATAACACTTATCCTATTACTTAAAATATCTGTTATTTAAATGTAGAATATGAAAAATTTAATACTTATCTTGATAATTTGTACCGTTTATAATTAAGGTCATATTGTAGCTTTAGTGTCAAAGTACATTACTATTGTATGCAATACATTATTATCGTAGGAGGGGGAGGGGCGCATTATTGAAAATTTGTGAAGTACTGGAGTAGATGCAAACTAAAGAAATTATATATTATCAACAGCGGTTATATATGTATGTGATACTTCCGGACTTGATTTAAAACATTTTGGTATTGAGATGATCCTTTTTTTTTGGAGGTGATTGCAGTTGTGGAAAGGACAAGGAGACATTTATACGTTAAACATCCATATTTATTTTACACTAACATAAAAATGATGCCACGAAACACGGTAAAACAAATATACATGGGCAACCACACGCAAACATATGAGACAGTCATATAAGTATTTATAGTTCACTCTCGAGATCTCATCTATTTACGGTCTTGGTCAATCAGAAGATTTAAAATTAATGATTCCCAGTAAAGGCTTTGCTAATTGTTCTGAATACGCGGGTGATGCAAAATTAGATCATCCTGTCTTAAAAACGCAGAAAGTTCAGTTTTTGGGAAATATAGTTGAGGTTATTTCCCTTTGGACGGGTAAACAAGAAATTAATTATTACGTTGAGTCTTAAAGGGCTCAATACTATTATAAACTAAAATCCCTCGAGAGAAAGTTCAAGCAAATTATAACATATATGAACCCAAGGAATTTTTAAAGATATCTTTTATAATATTTTTATTCGAGAAAATATATTTAAAAAATACTTTGGTTCTTAAATAAGATTAGAACTTAATTACTTTTTCAATAAAGCAGATTATAATTAAAAATGCAAAAGTCTAATTTTAAAAAAAATTACATGTTTTTTTAATATAAATATAAATGGATTTATAAAGGAATTCTAAGATGAGAGAATCGTCACAAGAATTACTATGATAATAAACGTGAGTGTGGATTGAAATATCACTAGTACTCTTTATTATAGATCAGCGGTGTTCAAACTGTGTTCCACGGAACTCCAGACCTCCACAAACATACCCAAAGGTTCCATGGGTCAAACTAAAAATTTGTAAAGAAAATTATAAATGTGTATGCAATATAGATTCACGTTCTGAATGAAGTTTACATCATCACAAAAGAGTACCTAAAACCCAGTTTTCCAAAGCAGGCGCCATGTCCCACATTGTTAAATATTGTGTAGTTTGATATTTGTATTAGATTTGTGTACATGCCAAACAGATGGCGCTGTAAAAATTGTTAAACTGTTTTATGTAATGTACTTGTATATGGATTCTCGTCTTGTCTCCCGACATTAAATGTTGTGTTTCTAAACGTCTCTCTTGAATGAAGTCTCTATTCACACCAAGTTAATATTTTTCACACATGTGAGAAACTTAAAAAAGAATTTTGGCCCCGGACAATCCTTCTTTTTAGTAATTTCCAGGAACTTTTACTTCTTTGCATATGTGAATATGGGAACCATTACAAGATACTCTATGACAGGGATTGACCTCGAAAAAGGGATAAAAAGCGCATTTGTGTTTTATGACATGTTTAAAGGCGAATGTGAAAAGAGTGCAGCAGAAAAGACCCTCAGCAGAAACAACGTATCGAAAATTGTGAAAGGCTTGTGGCGTATTGACTTCAAAGCTATTTTGTTAGCTTCCTGTATTTATGCAGCTAAGACAAACTCTGAGAATCGTCATTCCGTGTTTAAACGCAGTGAAAGATAACTCAGCTATCAATTGATTCGACATTAAAACATAAATTTAAGCAAGAACAAATTATAATTCTGGGATGCAAATTTATTCAGAATGCACAGAAGTTACTCACAAAGCTTTTAACATTTTAAAGCCATTCTGATCAGTGTATTAAAGTAAAAAATATTTTTCAATGTATGTCGCAACAAAAATAAAACATAGAAACAAATTAACGCAAAATAGGAATTGCGACTGCAAATAACTGCACCAGAGCCGCTTTTCTGCTTAGGTACGCTATGCACATGCCTAGGGCTCAAAAGATTCAGAGGCGCAAAACATTGGAGGGCGAAAAAAGAGAAAAAATTAAAATTACAGGGAACGAACCACCGCCTAGCGAGTTATGTATGTGGTGTGGGGCGCGGAGCTATGGAAAACATCTGTTATAAATTAAATATTAAATGTACAGATGGCGCTGCAAGAGATGTGTACTGGTTTGGTTTGTAGAGTCAGAGTCATGTAATGTTCTTCGTGCTGTGTACTTGTCTTCTGTGTTGTCTGCAAAATAAACAAAATGCCAATAGATGGACTGAATTATTGAATTGAGAATGAAAGATACAATGGAATTATAATCGTCTCTCTGACAATGGAATATAATATCTAAGGAAATATAAAACATCTACTATGGAAAATGAAAAGCTTAACAGTTTGATGTTGCTATGCCTCAAAATGATATTACAATATAAATTGAATGCAATTATGTCATTAATAATTCTGCAATGATTAAACCTCGAAGACAACCTTTATGGTACAAATGCAATGACAGTGGTTCAACTAGGAATAAGAATGTCTAAAAGTAAAATATAGTAAGCGAAAGAGATAAGCAATGATAATTAACAATTTGACATAACAATATATATAAAATTGATATATTGATATACTCTATAGTGTAATTGCAAATGATTTTGTTAATTTACTGTAATAATTCAAAAAGGGCGAGTTGAATGGCCAAACAATGCCACTATTCTTCCCTTATGCTATAGGACACGGAGGGTTCGTAGTTGGTGGGTAATGGAAAACTGTCCAAGGAAAAAAAAAAAAAAAAACAAAGAGAGTTGAAGGAAAATCTCTTTCGAATTAAAACTGGCAAATTAAGAGCTGAAGGGGGGGGGGTGCTCTGAGAAAAGTTGGGGGCGTAAGGTAACAATTTGAAGTGCCTAGGCCACCAAGGAGGGTTTAAACGGCCCTGAACTGCCTAGACTACACCTAGACTTCGACAGTTTCTGTAAAAAATTCAGACACATCCTAGTTACTAAATATAATGCGACAGCTGAAGTTTCCCTCTTGCTGATTATTCCGAGTTTTCTCGGGTCTATTGCAGTTAATTATTATCCCGAGAAAACTCGAGGAAAGCAGAATTTCTCAGTAGGATATCTTTTATCACGATTTTACTCGGCCTGTAGGAAATGAAAGCAAATATCCAGCTTTGATTAGCAGTTTGCCAAGTTTTGTTAATTTCGGGGTTTTTTTTCTCGAGACTGGTCACGTGGGGTTTCCCTATTTTATTACATCGGCTTGTGGACCATTAATGCGTAAAGAAGGATAGTTGCATAAAAAAAAAGGAAAATAATGGTGATGATGCAAAATAGCGAAAGCGAAGATTTTTCAGATAGTGATTATATAAAAGTGGACATTGAAAATAGTGGAAGTGATTCATTTGTATGCAGCTTTATTGAAACAGTGTGAAAATAGTGGAAGTGATTCATTTGTATGCAGCTTTATTGAAACAGTGTACTCTATCGACCCGTAAAAGAGATTCCAGTATTAAGCCAGTAAGAAAAGTGACCAGATACCAGTGTTGTCCCTTGTTTCAAAAACTATCATAAAAAAGATAATATTTAACTTTTTTCCATTTTCCCGAGATAACTCGGGATAGTAAACTAATATTAAAACTAAATGCTCTTACACCTGTAAAAAAATTAAAAATTCTACTTAAAACTGGTATATTTTATTTTGTTTCATTTCCTTTTATTCAATAATAAAATAAAAAATGTGATGATTTTTTGCAATTTTTTTCAAAAAAATTTGTAAGGGAAGCGGTTAAAATAGAATATCTTATAACAGCTTAACGAGATATGTTGTAATTTACACATTAATAGCTTGAATGAATGCTACTAATGAGTAAATTACATTAATATTATCTTCAAAGATTTTACTAAAAAATACAGTATTTTCTTATTTATTCTTAGATTAAGTACAAATAGTTTTGAGGGTTCCGCGAGCTCACAAAGCTTGAAAACTACTGCGGTATAATATGTGAAAGTATCGCATTTATCACTGCAGAACGAACTAGAGAATTCTTGTCTGGGCAGAAAATTTGGCATAAACAAAAAATGAACAAGTAAATAAATTCCTAGGCAACATTTTTATATAAATTAGCAAAAAATATGATAACTGAAATTTATTTTCAATATCAACAAACAAGTCACTCATTAATATTAATTCAAAATAAATTCTAATTTAGTGAAATTTTATTTTTTTTGCGTTATTTCAACAAATTTGACAATTATTTCACTTATATATTGTTATCTTCGATTAAATTATTTTCTGTTATTAGATATGTTATATTGGATAACTGTTCATAGTCACTAAGTCATTCTATTTTGGGCTACATTCAATTATAGAGAAATTCCATGTTCTTCACTTCAAAAATAAGTTCCAAATTTAAGCAAAAAAAATTGCATCAAATGTCGTTCTCTTAGTCTATTTTATTAATGCACAAAATATATTGTGTTAAGCTGTTGAATGAAATAAGAAAACATTTCGATGTGTTTGTTTAGGGAAAGGATTTGAGGATTTTCCTAATTGAGATCTTTTATTGGTGCTAAACACATACTCAGTTTCACAGGATTAACTTCGCGGTAAGAAAATAATGATCCAGGTATCCTTTTTTATGATGAAAATTGCTCGAAGCAAAATAAGAAAAAAAAAAAAAGCTGGTAAAAAATAGTGCTTCGATATTTAAAAAAAAAGGCATCTTTTAAATTTGATTAATTTACTCGTTCCACTGTGAAAGGATAGATGGCAGCACGATAGCAAAGTAGCAATCATTTGCAAAGAGTAATAAAAAAAAACACAAAAAACTAAATTCCTAAAAAAAAAATTTTTTCTTTTTATCTTTTTAGATGGTTTCAAATATTTTTGAAACATAAACTTCTCAAATGAAGAAAACGGACTAAAAAATTAATTTTTGAAAAATAAAAAAACTTTTTTTGTTTGCTACATTGATTAAAAAGGACAAATTACTAAGCAATGCGAAAATATTAAATACGATAAATACTAATTTTTGAAACAAAACAATTTTTTTTTATTGCGTCGGATGATATGTATTTGTCGACTATAATTAATGGTTCTTTTTGGTTTAAAAAGCAAATTTTTCATCTGGGTAGAAAAAAACTGCTTCCAAAAGAAAAATTACAATCATCAAAAGTTTAAGTAATAAAAAATTCTTCCGATAATCCCTTTCTTTATTCTTTGCTGAATCGTTGAGATGAAAAACCACTATTTTCTTTCTGGGGAACTTCTTTTTAAGGAACTATATGAAAAAAAAAGTTTGTAGAACTAAATTAAATTTCGTAGTTTCAATTAACATGAATCTGAAAGTTGAATATTTTTTAAGAACTTGACTTCTAAAACGCGAAAAAATAATTTACGTTTTAAACTATTTTGTTAAAAAAGTGGTTATTAAAATTTGAAATTATCTTTCCTTTTATTTTTTGAATAATCTCAAAACAACATCAGCATAAAATAGTTTTTACAGTTAATTATTTAAAAAAATAATTAATTTCAATTTGTACTTTTAACATTGTATTAATGTACGGTAAGTAAAAATGTTTTAAAATATATATGTCCTCTTCTCTTTCAGCTACTGATAATTATATTACATATAGAAATATTTGACAAAATGTTACTGGTCTTTGTGAGATTTTTAGGTCTCTTCTAATTCAAACTTATTAATATTAAAATTTATTAGTGATAATATTAAGTATCTTTATAAAGCTGATTCAATAAAATATTTTTTGTTCCTCCACATTATCTATATTACATTAAAAAATTACCCCTAGGGTGCAGTTTGATTCTACATGTAAGTAGATACCTGTATTATTTTACAAAATAGTATTTGGCGAAACAGACTTCAACTTATGACCCGACATCTATAAAACTAGATTCAAAATCTCCTTTTCTTTAAATTCTAACAAAAGGAAACATTCGTTTTCATAAAAATGATCGACAAGAGTATTTTATAACGAAACATTCTTTTTTTTTTATAAGGAAGTTGAAACTAACAGATATCAAATATTGACTCAAACTTTATGTGAGTAAAAGCTTATTAACTTAACATAGTAAAGCAACACGAGAACAATAGATGGCGGACCGCGTAATTTTGAACCTCAGTCAGGAGACGAGGATGTGTCACCCTTTCAAGCTTCCATTTCGGGTCAACTTGAGGACTTTTTCCTTCGTCAGATTAGCGTGCATCAGCTCTTCTACGCGTTGGGTCTTCAGTAGCACTAGGACTCGAACTCATGACACGAGTTCGTGACCATAACTACAAGGCTACGGCGGTCATGATTCTAATTTTAAAGGAGCAAATAATAAATGTTGAGAAATGGAAATTTTAACGCAATAGGATAGATAGTCCAGATAAAGTGGTGGTACAATATTCCATTCACTTATATACAAGCATAAAATTACAATTTAAAACATTTTTGTACTATGCCTTTATAAACATTAGACAGTTTACATATTGTAAAATTGAAATATTTTTCTAACAGAGATGTTTTTTTTTTTTAAAAAATAAATTCTTGCTCCTTTTTTTAATTTACAAACTTTGTATTTCTATATATTGTTCTTTTAATTGTATTAGTACAAATACTTGTTAAATCAAAAACGTAAAATCTATCTCCTCAAAGCTTGGGAAAAAAATAATTGTTCAGTTAGATTTCCTTTCAACTTCATCACTACGTTAATTATTTTTTAGTGGTTGTTATTTAGCTTACAACCTGTAGAACGAATGACGTAACTAAAATTGTATATGCACCAGGGGTGTAGCTACCGCCGTATCAGCCGTATTAATGATAGGGGGCCCCAAGCTAAATGGCCCCCACCATGTGTAACTGCAGTCCAAATAGCAGGGTTCTCATATATATATAAAAGGCCCCAAAGAGGAATCTTGATACAGGGCCAACTCAGAACCAGTTACGTCAGTGATATGCACCTAATGACACCTGTATTACAAAAAATAATGGCCACGATAGCCGACCCCTATCGAGTCGTGGGTTCGAATCCTGATTCCACTACTGACTCATAGTATAGAGGGCCTAGTGCGTATTCATTTTATTGAGGCTTAAAGTTTCCACAATGGAGAAATGTGAGGATATGGAGAGTAAGGTGCAAACTCACAGGTATTGCCCTCGCCCCTTGATCGTGGTTCCAAATTAAAATCCTCGTTGCTAATAGTACTGTTTGTAGTGTGTCTTTAACAAAAAGGTCAAATCGTGACATTTAAAATGTAACATTTCATCAAAAAGTAGCCTTATTTAATAACAATCCGTCCCTCAATTATAAAGATGCTCTTAACTATAAATTCTTTAAAAGTAGAATATAACAAAGAACACTTATAAGAATGGGCGTATGTCTTAGAATGAATGTCTCATGAATTTTTATAGAACAAAAATATTTCACTTAATAATTTTTCACCTTTTGCGGTTTTTCTATCTATATATTGTGTGCTAAAAATTATAATTTACATTATTCTATTTTCCTATATTTATAACTCTGTAAGAATTTTTTAAAACAACTCCCAGACTAGCATTTAAATATAAAATTATAAGTTTTATATCATTTAGAAATTCAGGTTTAGCTTCGAATATATATTTTTTTCAACATTATAAAATATTCTGATATCTCCCAGTTTGAAAGGGAAAACATATGCGAAAATATCTCTCTAAAATACAAGCGATATTACCATCGCGAAATGTATGTATTCCAGGAAATACGTTTTCATCTGTTATTCGAGCTTTGAATTTCTTAAGTTAATCTTTTGATGTCTGAAAAAGATATAAGAAAAGCGAAAAAAAAAAAAAAAAAAAAAAAAAAAGGAGCTTGCGCTAATAATAAAATTTTTTGAACGTGGATTTAAAAATAAATAGTTTCGACATTTTCACATATGAGTTTAAAAATATTCTAGGCAATTTTTGTACGGAACTTTAAGTTTTCAAACAAGACAAAAAAAAAAAGGTTATTTTAATACATAAGCAGAAAAAAGAAAAGTTGTTTCGCGTTTTTCTCAACCTACTCTGCTCCGTATTAAAATTCGTAGTTTTTTAAAGAAAAGCACGCACTGAATTGGCTTTCATACGTATGAATTCTTACATATAACGTAGAAATATTTTTAAACAATGAGAAATGTTAGATATAAGGTTTTATTCTAATATATATTTTCAGGTTGCATATTTTACACATGTGAATATGAAAAAAAAAATATTCACAGTGTGTTTTTAAATTTACCAGTAACTAATATCGTTTTAATATTTTGTTCTATCACGAACTAATTGATGACTTAATTTAACGTCGGAGCTGACACGCACTCGATACTAGCGTTAATGGCCGCGCGGGGTAACTGAGTCATCCCAATCTTTCTTTTTTAATTATTTTTATTCTACACGATAAAAATAATTTCCAGTGAATAATTTAACAAAAAGAAAGTATATTTACCTACTTCAAAAGACTTTAAATTTTTCTTTGATAATTTGAAAAAGTCAAAATGGATGCTTGAAAAGTGTGTGATTTTAATAAAGGACAAAAATCATAGACACTTTTCGCTAACAGTCATATTTTGCTTAAGGTATTGTAGTTTTATTGTCCTTTGATGATCGACAAATAGCATGTTGAACTATTTCTTGCTTGTGTCTTTTTGACAGGGCGCAGTGAGTCTTGCATGTACACTTGTGGCTTTATATCTTTCTTGATGGAGTTCCTTAGGTAGCATTTGAAAACTTTCCTTTCAAAACTCAAACGTTTCATGTTCATCGTTTTTCTTAAATTTAGTTTCTTTATTTTCGCTTAGTGATAAATAATAGGAACCGGATTTGGAATATCTTTCAGATATAAAATTACTTCGACGTCAATACATTCTTACATAAGGGGGATACTAGTTTAACCCCCATAGACCAACAATTTTCTAATTCTTATCGTAGGGATTACTTCTCGCTGCTTTCGTCTACGTGTTTCTTAGAATGTAACCGTCCATGAGAAAGGTCTGTGCACGCCACTGTATGACATAACTAACTTATAGAAAGTAAATAGCTCTTCTCTCATACTCTACATTTTTAGAGAGGTGATCCATTTTTTTCTGGTATAAAATGTGTGTTCGCGTTTTTTCTCGTATAACGTAATGATAACTGAGCTATTCGTTTTCATGTTAAAGAAAAAATTAATTATCGACAAAATATTTTTAATTTAAAAAAAACAACAACGATGTATTATAAACAAATGTATGGAGTAGAACGTTGCAAATTTTCATGAAAATTGAGACATTTCTCCTGTCTGAAAATTAGCTCCACGTTTAGTTCAGGCTCTATCACATTTGGCAAAGACAGCCTTAAATGTAAATTATAAAAAAAATTATTATTTTCGCATTAATTTTATTTTATTAATTCATCACAAAAGTATGCTAAGAGATTCAAAAGAATCCAAACACAAGACAGTTATTGAAAATACTAAATGCATGGCTAAAAATTCTGGAATAATTATCATATTCTAGCAAAGTAATGATCTAATCTTTTATAAAAACCTATCCCTTACCAATAAAACATAAATTTAAGCCATTAAAAAATGCATTTTTGTTCACCACACAGAGAATTAATGCTTTTACCTGATCTTAAAATTCAAACTAAAACATGCTTTGGATACACTAAAGTATCTTCAAGCTCTTTCCTTGTTGAGCGAGTGGGAGGAAAATATTTCGAAACATTTCTACTTTTGTTGTTTGTTTTACTCTTCAAAAGTTTACTTGTAGAGAAATCATATAAGATAAATTAATAAATCACTCATTAAAATATGGAATATAATTTTTCCTGAAGAAAATCTATATGGCAATAAACCAGTACCTATATTTCCCCCATAAAGCAATCGGTTATGTGATATACTACCACAAGTTTTGTTCCTGTGTTATCAAAATGGAAAGAATCGCGTCTAACGGAACATTTATAAAAACGATAAACCAACAAACCAAAATAAAAATAAAAATATAAAATAATTAAAAATGGAAGAATTTTTTAATTTAGAGTTCAGGATTTTCAAAAACCCAATAAAACTTCAAAATCCAATTTCTGTTTTTGTAAATCGGATTTTTTTAATCTATATACTGAAATAAATGTTTGCATATATTATATACCTCGCTTCACTCCCAACACCAATCAACCGATCCCTATGAAAATTAGCATGTATATGTATTTTTTGTGGAGAAGGTTTTTGTGCTATCCTCTTAGTTGCAGCTTCTCACCAGATGGCACAATAGCATATCAACTTCTGCACGATTCAATCAATCACCAAATTGCCAACATGGTCAATTCAAGAATCTCAATTTTTTTATTCATACATATGAATATTTATTTTTTTAAAGTAAAACCAACAATAACAAACATATAGATCTAGTCATGAACATTCAAATATTAACAAGAAGCTGTTAGGAAAAACGAAATGTCTTTTTTACAAGCTGTGTATTTAATTTAGAAAAATCCTCAAGATCCACTTTGTACTATATCCACTTGATTTATAATTTAAGAACTACACTGAGTATTTATAAATGAAAAACTAGACATAATTAACATTTTAAAAAAAATTTATTTTAAAACTTTGTAATTAATCATTTAAATTTTCCATAATTTTTGAACAAAAAATGTAGAATTTTCAATAAATTAGAACATATATTATATGAAAATTACATTCTTTGTATATAAAAATTAGTTTTTTTTACAATAGTTATTAAATATAATACGGATTTTGAAGAAAGTGTACCTGAATCATCACATTTGTTCACAATTTTCAAATTGAATTTTCTAGCGTTCTATTTATATATATCGAATTTTCATAAATAATGCATCTACAGATGCGGCAATATGCCCTCTAATTTTTAAAAGTAAAATTGTAAAAAAAAAATGCAAAATTTGAAGCCATTTCACGTCTCAGTTACCTTAAGGAAAACTATTGTGTTCAATAGGTCGTATTTCATGGAGGTCATATGTAGGAGTTTCTAAAATCAAGGAAACAAGAGCTCTAGATTATCGGTATTCATAAAAATCCCTGTAAAGACAAAGGAGAGAATCACAGAATTCAACCGGTAGATGGGGATGGTTCTCCAGTAACATGTCATTATCTTAAAAGATGGCTGCGTTGAAGGTCCGCGATTGAAATAAGAAGTGTGATACGACTTAGGGTTTAAATGAAATTCATCTGCAATTGGTGCAAGTGTTATATCACGTAAACAGGTGTGGTTTTGGTGCACGGAATTTGACAAAGGCAGAACAGATGTATGAAATGAAGAAAGCAGGATTATCAAGCCCGTCCACCACAGATGATAATAAATTATTTGCCGTGTCGAAGTTTTGATTTAAGGAGATCGCCACATTACCCTAAATAAAGTTGTAGAACCAAAACTAGGTTCAGCAACACGTCTTGAAGTGGTAGCACATCCTTGATGCTGATTTTTATGATTTAGTTTGGATGGTTTTATGTATCGACAGGACAAAGGCTTCGAAAAGTATGGTGGCTCTATAAAGAAATATCAGTACCTGTTCCTTTCTACATTATACACATTTTTAATTTCCTGAATATACGTTTACTCTGAATGAGCTAGTACCACTCGTAATTTAGTAAGGAATTTACAACCGATTGAAAAAGACTCTTACAAAATGTTAATATTAATTATAAAGTAACATTATTTTTTTATGTTTTTCAAAATTTATTAACACTCAAATTTTCCTTACATCACTATAATGTATCTTATTTATTACTACACTTTATTCGTTCTTTCATACAATCAATATTCTATTATTTAACTATAAATGAATTATAATATACAGTCGGTCCTCTCAATAACAAAGTCGCTAAAAACTGAAAAAAAGTTCGTTAAATGAAAAATTCGTTAAATAGAGAATCCTCTTTCAATATTTCTCTGTTCTTGGTTTCTGGAAAAAGTTTGTAAAATAGAGGCCCTACTGTATGTACTTCGTGAATAATAGTAGAAAAATAAAACTATAATCACTTGAAAAAATATATATAATTAAGTTTTGTTTTTTCTGAAAACCTCGGGTTTTATGATTAAGTCTTATTAAGAAGCCGGCTTAACCGGGGGGGGGGGGTAAGCCTTAATTTAACTCTAAGCAATCACAATAATACTCCATCTAATTAATGTTTGAATTTATGAACACAATACAAAGTACTTTTAAATACTTTCTTTTTTCCCTCCCAAATATCTCGTGAGGAAAGATTTTGCTTTTCACATAAATGAGCCTTTCTCACGATATTTTAACATTTCCGTTGAACAAAAAAATGATACTCAGCATCCTTTTTTTCCGTGACATGTCCTTTTTCATTGCATCTTAACTCTCTTTCTACTCTTTAAATTTCTTTTTCTGATAACTTTCCAGCAAAATTGTTTCAAATTCGAACGTTTTGGCAATTTATTTTCGAATCATTGTGTCACGCAAATTTTCATTTTTAAGCTGTCAGAATACAATAACACTTCATTTTACACTGATCTGAAAAATGATATCATATTTCAATTTCTTAGAACATATATTGTACTGATATTTTTCTCTGCACAAAATTGATAAAAATATTAACAGAATGTTTATGGGAATATTATACACTTAACATATTTTTTAAAGGGCTCAACAATAACATTATCAATAAACAGGTGGAGAGAAAATAAAGAAGAAATAAATTATACGCGCGCGATGAATAAAATGAAAATACGTTTTTTCCCTCAAGAGCGATAAAACCCATTATTAAATTGCAAACAACAATAATGTTTTAGCTGTACAAACAAGAGTTATTTTTATTTGCAGCTTAAGAGTAAAAATTATTTGTGTTCAAACTGTAGAAATTAGATATTAAAATGATTTCACATTATGAAACTTTTTACTTCTAGTTTCTAGAAAAAGTACATTTATTGTTGTCGTGTGTTTTTATCCTGGGATACATATGACAGACACGAGATGAAAGAATAGAATCATACAATACATTCGAATATAGACATTTATTACAAACGATGATCGCAGCATATAACAGAAGGGGTGCGCTGCTATCGAGTCGAGTAGGAATCCATTTCAGGCGAAAATCCGACTTCGTTCCCCGAAGATGCACCCACGCCTAATTCGAGATTCGAACCCGAGCCCACTCGGTTACAGGCCGAGGGTCATATTCACCATACTGGCTGGGCAGCTACTGACATCCATAAATCGGGATTTATTGACATATCATTATTACATTTGTAATATAGGAGTTATTATTCTGAATCAATGAGAATTTATATTTTCTTTTCAGTAGAGTTTATTTTTTCACTTTAAATGTATATATTAAAAATATCTAAATCTTTATTCAAATATGAAATTCTGATTTCTTATTTTTCTGTTTTGTATAACTTTTAATAAAGGTTTCGTTTTCATTAGTTCTTAAAAGACTTTTTAGATTAAATTTGAGGTATATCTTAACCCGGAAGTGGGCGCGTGGGGCACAGGTTTACGAAATCCTTAATTTTCTGAAAACTGCTTATTTGTTACCAATGATCTTGGCAGTATCCTCCTATATGGCAGTCTTCATGGGAAATAAAATGTATTTGTCACATATCTCCCTCTGTTTTGATAGAGGCAAACGTTGTTTTACAATCTTAAGGGGGCCATGGGTAGCCTGGTGGTTAGAGCATCGGACTCTAGACAAGAAGGCCTGGGTTCGATGCCACCAAACGCCCGCCGAGTACATAACGGAGGACGTGCTAGTTAAATCTGTGGGTCCGAACGGTGTCGCCATCTATCGTGTTGCGTGAGCAAAATCGCACTGTCACCTTCTTTGGGGGCTCCTATCAATCCTATTCTGTCATTTTATTGATAAACATTTTTATAAATAAAAATAGGTTATATAATGCATTTCTTCGTTTCGAATATTTTTCATAAATATATTCAATTCTGAGATATTCTTCTCCATTTATTGTTGAGTAATAACTGAAAATTTTACAATAAGAAGTGCGTTTCTTAAAAGGCTTTTGTAAGAAAGAGTTTAATCTAAATATTTATATTTCTGAGTGCTCCATGATTAGTGAATGCAGTTCGTGAAACAGTGACGAATAACTTGCGGTTAAATAATTGGTATGCAAGAAGAAAAAAAAAGTTCTTTGAATAAATTAATCACAAGATCTTTTCACCATAATTTTTTAAACAAAGAAAGGGCCGTGAAGATTAATTATTATTAAAATAGTTTGCTAACTGAGAGAGAGAGACAAAAATATTAAGGTCCAAAAAATATACTGTAGTTATTCATAAAGTCTCTGTGCAGTCAGTCAGTCGTTATTCCTGAAATACCCTTGCATCATTTTGCCAAAAAATGTGTCGTGTTGTTTTATATAAATAACTTTTTAACTCATTTTTTGTTTTATTGAAAGGAGGCTTCACTTATGTGATGAACTATTTTACTCACACATGCGTTAAAATATTTAAAAAAAATAAGGCTTAGATTATTATATCTGATCATTATATAGTCGAACCTCCATATTACGAAAGTCTTTATTGCGAATTTTTCCCTGGAACTAAGAACATTTCACCATTTTCTCCCAATAGCGAAGTGCATTTTCCATATAACGAACTTTTTTTCTAGTGATTCAATTTTTTCACCCTATTTTTAATGTATTTCTGGACATTTCAAGTTATTCTCTCTTTTAATGCATTTTATGGTGATCATAAATCTTAAACTGGTTATATTAGATGCCACCGAGAGCAACAGAATTCTTTGCGTCTCATCCAAGGAGGGCAACCTTTATCTTCGATATTCCCTTTCACCTTCAGTGGAGTTGTCTAGTGTCCGTCTTCAAACTAGTCTCCGTTCATTTGTAGTATTGATCAGTCGCACTGGCAACTTCGTTTATTGTAGGTCGAAAATGCCAAAACGTAAGTGCTTGAGCATCAAAGAAAAACATTTAATTTTTCAGGAAGTGGATAAAGGCGTTAAGAAACTTTCCTTGCAGGTTTTCTTTCGTTTTCTTTTTATTTCTTTCTTTTTTTTTTGATGGGTAAGATATATAAAATAAATATGTATTAATTTTTTAAAAAAAAGGTGTGAATGATTACCTTTTTCAATATACAGTATTTAAGAATTAAAAATTTTTTTTCATGTGACTTATAAAGAAAATTGAAAAATGATCCTCTTCATAAGGAGTTTTCAAAATAACGAACTTTTTTCGGGATTTAGTGATTTCGTTATTTAGAGGTCTGACTGCAATTTCGAGACTTGGATAACAATTTCATTTTTAAGTGGTGTATATGTTACCATTAAAATGTATAATTCATCTATTTCATACAATATAACTAGTTATTGTATGAAATAACTAAACAAGTCAGTTAAAATATAAAATAGATGAAAAATGTCACACTTTATCTAATTATTCCATGAAATAACTAATGATAGACCGTTAAAGAGAGAAAAATAAGCAATTTCAATGTTATTTTGTGAATTAATTGATCATAAATAACTAAAATCTCCAAAAAAAATACATTTTATCCCTATTGCAAATGATTAATTAATAAATGATAAGGAAAAGCAGATGATATAATTTATTATTGCTCATATTGCAAACAATAGTTAAACAGAGAGATAAAAAGAATACGTTGCAGAAATAGTTATATTTAGATATATAAAAAAAAATCATGTTGGGAAGAAAAACTGTTGCTTCTTAAAAACATTGTTTAAACTTTTTCAAACAAAATTGTAAGAGAATATTAATTTAAATTTTATAAAATATCTTATTTTAATTTTCATTATCTATTAGAGCAATGAGACTGTTGTAATGGCACTTTGAATTGGGGCTCAAAATTGACTAAAAGCAACTATAAAACCAGTTTAAAGAACGTTCGAGTGCCGTATTTCATACTTTAACGATAAAGTAATCGTTATTCTATAGAATACCTAGTTAAATAGTAGAATTCGATAATTATATATACTTTAACTGACTTGTATAACTGACTTAATCTGACATAGATAGCAAGTTATTCTATGTAATAACGGATTTCACACTTTAACGGTATCATATATAATTTTTTAAATTAATGAGATAACAAATTAGAAACATTAAAATACGAAGATGCTTATAATTAAGGCAAATGCTCGTAAACATTTATTTTGCAATTCATATATCTCTATAAATTGTAAGGTTTATACAGTACAAACTATTGCAGAATAAGGAATCGAGTTTTCTAAATTTTAGATTATTTAAAATTATTAATATATATATAGATTTGGTGATCTCTTGATGAGTGTGAGTAGCCTTTTCCCTTTATACATATTTCATATATTAATTTTTAGCATTATGGAAATTTTTACAATCAATGTTTGTACAATCCGTGCAAAGAATAATATTTTTAGATAATGATATTTATGTCTGGAGATGGAATAGATTTATTAAATATAGTTTTTTAACTACTCATTACACTGGTGTGCAAAAATTAAGGACCAAGTCGAAAAATTAGCATATCAGCTGAACGAAGAGGCAGAGCGGACAGAAAGACCAATCAGGAGATTAAGTGAGGTGATGTACGGTAGCACATGCGCAGATATGCAGGTAGACGTAATGGAGGAGTGTCTGAGTAGTAAAGCATGTTGTCGGTGTAAGATTAGTATTTCTGGCAAAGAGATTGCACACCGTATAGCAGTTAAAATCACACCGAGTTGCTGCCTCCGCGAGAAATGGCGAATAATCAATCTGTTAGACGACATCTGGATGCTTTTACCCGAGGTCGAATCATTGGGAAGTTGGAGGAAGGTCGCAGTGTGACAAGTGTGGCTGCAGAGTTCGGAATTTCTCACAGCATCGTTTCACGACTTTGGAGACAATTTCAAACTGCAGGATCCGGGGGATCAGTAGTGGTCGTCCACGAGTAACCACACCCGCAGATGACCGGTATATATCCTTACAGGCCAGAAGAAACAGGCGGCAGACAGCGGGAGAAATCGCTAGACACACGACACAGGCGACTGGACGACCGATATCGCGTTTTACCGTGGCCAGAAGACTGCACGGTGGTGGTCTGTTTGCACGACGCCCTGTACGGTGTGTACCTCTAACGCCTGCCCATCGGAGAAGGCGTTCTCTGTGGTGCCGGGAATACCGGAATTGGAGAGACAATGAATGGGGACGAGTACTCTTTACAGATGAGAGCAGATTCAGTCTGAGTAGCGATTCTCATCGCATACTCATCTGGAGAGAGCGGGGAAGCCGCAATCATCCCTCGAACATCATTGAAAGGGACAGGTATGGAGGTGGCGGTGTTCTCGATTGGGGAGGCATCATGCTTGGTAGTCGTACAGACCTTCACATCTTCGACGCAGGTTCAGTCAACGGGACCCGTTATTGTAACGAGATTCTTCTTCCATATGTGCGTCTTTTTAGAGGCGCTATGGGTCCGCAGTTCCTTTTCGTGGACGACAATGCACCATGTCATCACACAGTAGCTGCCGAACAGCTCTTAGAGAGTGAGGATATTGAACGTATGGATTGGCCGGTACGATCTCCGGATCTCAATCCCATCGATCATGTATGGGATTTTCTAGGCAGACGCTTGGCAGCTCGTACCTTACCACCAGTAACGATTCCGGAGCTTCGATTGGCGCTGCAAGACGAATGGGCAGCAATGTCTCAACAACTCATTGACACCCTCATTCTCAACATAGGCAGACGCTGTGAAACCTGCCTAGCAGTCAGGGGAGATCATATCCCCTACTAAAGACCGGATATTTCTTACTGGACACCCATCACAGGGATGTTTCGGCCTTCAATCGCATTGCGCTCCATGCTACTTTTTCAATAAAGTTTCTTTTTAACCCTCTGATTTCTCTTTTAGTAAGTGTTGCTTACATTACTCATGTCCTTACGTATTGGGGATCTTACGGTATTAAATGTGTTGATTTGGAATGCTTTTGTACAAAGTTATATTGAAAAAACCGTCTCGTCCTTAATTTTTGCACGCCAGTGTATATGTAAAATTTACGAAATTGGACCTTTATAATATAAAAGTTTCGATATAACTATAAATATATTTCTCTCTGTCTCATTGTTGTCTTGAAAGTTCTAATCTTTCCTTAAGTTATTTGAAGAGTTCCAATGATGCAAACATGTTGTTGTTGAAGTATCAAAAACAGATCTATGAAATTGTATCAGATGTTTTATTCTTATTGAACAGAAAATGTGAATTCTTCCTGAAAAAAGACTATAAAGGAAATTGATGACTACATTGCCTGGAGTTTAGGAATAATAGACTTTACAAAATTAGACTTTCAAGTAAAAAACACCATCATAAAATGTAAAGGGATTAAAGAAAAATAAGTAGGTGTAAATGAATTTTAAAGTCAATGCAGTGTATTTAAAGTAAAATTAACACTAGGCACAGAAAACAACTTTTTGTCTGTTTCCTAGTTTTAAATAGCCTATTCTTACTAATTTTGGGTTGAAATAAATAAATATGTAAATTAAATTTATTTATTAGCTCTTGTTTTTAAGGTGTACCACATCCCATCCATCAATTTATGGATAAATTTGAGGAACAAAACATTACTAACTAATAAATACAATACAATAGATCATGTTTCAAGGAACAGTGTTAAATAAGAAATCAGTAGTATTTTTTAGTTTATTTCCTGTGAACGTTTCTTTTTTTGAACTGCCTCTTGTACGTTGATGCTCGAGTATCCCTTTATAACACTGTCCAGCAGTAGTCTACGAGTATTGACTAATCCAATGCTTCTCGAACTTTCAATATTTGAGACCCAAAATTCAATCGTAATTTTCATCGCCTCCCTTTATACAATAACAACGTATTAAATTTAATAACACTATACTTCGAAGCTAAAACTACAATACGATTCTAAGTGCCGCCGGCGTATATAAAGGTCTCACTCAGCTAGTGTTTTAATTATCCCGGATATACGTCTTTCCGAAGTATGATCTTTTCTGTGCACTCTGTTATCCATAAAATTATTCCAAAAGCTTTGGAATGTAAAAAAATGACATTGACAGTGTTTAGAAGGATTTACTTATTTCAGAGGATTTGCTTATTTATTCCTTATCTATCCCCCGCCCTCGATACACCACAGACACTCGCCTACGTGTTAAATAACGGTATTGGGGAGCAATCCCATAATTTTTAATCGGTATTTAAGGAATTAATTATAAACCGTACAAATTATGAAGATAAGTGTTAATTATTGGTTTTAATTTTATATATGACAAACCTATAGGGTCACTGGTAATTATTAAACTTGTTCTTAACTTAGTATTGTTAAATTAATAATAAAATACATTGCGCAGTACGGATATGTTTATAAGTTTATTATATAAGTGTAAATGTGTATTTTTTATTATGTCAGAATGTATTTTAGTTGTTTACTTTCAGTAGTTTAATAGTTTTTAAAAAATAATATTTTGTTTCTGACTTTTTAATATGCTCGCGCCCCCTTGTAGTGTTTTCCCCCCTTTCCTAGGGAGCGCGCCCCACAGTTTGAGAAACATTGGACTAATCCCAACAACCCTGATATATACGCGTTCTATTGTTGCGATATGTTGATGGAACCTTCCACCGTGTTCATCGCTTACAGCTCCGCCTTTATTAGGGAAAAAATCAAGGTGGGAATGTAAAAAATGGGCCTTTGAAGACTTATGCATCCTATGTCAATGAAAATTTTGCAGGGGATCTTTCCCACACTGTTGATAGTTCTCATAGTTTTTGCTGTCTAGAAATCCTCATACCACACTTATAAAGGCTTTGCAAGCTGTTTTCTTTTTCCCTTAGAGAATTTGATCCAAAACGGGGCCCTTCATGATTTTGCGTATTTGAGGGCACACGAAGATTCCCTCCTTAATCTTTGCATTACTAAATCTTGAGAATTTCAATCTGAGGAATTGGAAAGCTTCTCAATCCTTGTTCATGGATTTCCCAAAGTTCTTCATGAATCCCAGCTTAATATGCAGGGGAGGAAGCAGAATGTCATTTGGGCTTAATAGAGGATAATTTGGGAAATTTTTCTCACCGGATTTCAGATGTCTAGACGGCCATTTATCTTGTATTTAATGCGATTTTCAATCTCTAATATCCTCCAAACACAAGAAACAGCAGTATTTGATATAGCATAGCTATATTCCCATAAGTAAAGAAGTGTTTTTCAAGTTACCACAGATCACAAATCTGCAGTTTATGATCTTCGTATTTTACAAACTAGAGTTTAATTCTAGAAGTTTTAAACACATTTACATAAGCTTCCTACTCGTGAACGGAATGTATGATGGGAATGGAAGGAAGAAGGTTGTCGTTGTGTAGCAATACTGCTGTCAAACTAAGCTTGGAAGAGTTATAAATAACCTCCAGTTATTTGGATTATAAATCATGTTCATAAAATTCATCAAGCCGTTGACATCAATACATGCAACCACATGTTCTTTCTTAATTAAAGAAAATAAGAAGGTTCTTTTCACGTATCCTGTGCCCTGTAATCTTGATGCCTGGTAGGAGTAGATTCAATTGCTGCAGTCTGGATGCCAGAAGCTCTGTCTTGAGCTTTGGCATGTCAAGATCTCTTACGAGTTCACTCTATTCTACTTGATTTAGTCTGTGGGGTTCATTCAAATCCTCTGCCTCAAAATCTGGGTTATGGGTTGTCCCAAGTCTAATGAATTCTTCTTCAATATATATTCCTTTAAAAACTCATACTCTTAGGTGGGTCTGGAATTGGCATACCAGCTGAGTGAGGAATTGGCTGAATGGCTGAGTGAGGAATTGGCTGAATGGCTGAGTGAGGAATTGGCTGAATGGCTGAGTGAGGAATTGGCTGAATGGCTGAGTGAGGAATTGGCTGAATGGCTGAGAGAATGCATGGATACTGCAAACGGTCTATCTTCTTTCTTGACCAACCCATGTTCATGGAGGGGGCGTCATACAGAAATAACAATTGTCGACATGATTAGTTGGCTCACGCCAAACTATGGGTACAGCAAACTGCATTGCGCGTTTTTCCCACCCAGTAACTCTCGCAGTCCCACTGAGCAAGAGTTACAACATATGTGTGGGGCCCACGGTTTATTCTGTTTACTTTCACTCCAAAGTAAAAGAAGTAAGCTGTCTTTACAACTGAGCTGATGGTTCACTTCTGGACTGCAAAAGTCATTTTATCACAAGCGTAACAAAATATGTCAGGGTTGTCAACAAAGTTCTATGGCATTCTGATCTGAATGCAAAAAATGGAAAAACTTTTGATGACCCATTTAAGTGAAACTGTTTTTTAACACTTTTTGTTACAACATATTTGTTTCACGTTACTAGTA
Source organism: Trichonephila clavata (assembly GCA_019973975.1). Taxonomy (NCBI): domain Eukaryota; kingdom Metazoa; phylum Arthropoda; class Arachnida; order Araneae; family Nephilidae; genus Trichonephila; species Trichonephila clavata. The sequence continues at coordinate 90,574 of BMAO01005430.1, forward strand.
CAAGCAGTCTTTCAGATCTAAATATATTTTAATTGATTTACCTTCAATTGTAAGTCGAAAAACAGCAAATGTCACTTGAATCGTGCATATTGTCTGCTCTTTGTTCAACTGATGCTCTAGGTTACATTCAAAATACACTTGAAGAAGTGGCGCTGTTACACGCCTTTTGTAGAGTTAAAACATCGATCCAGAAACAATTGCTTCCATCTACTCGCTCAAATGTACATCCCAAGGATTATACACACAAAGTGTAAAGATGAGTGAAAACATAGCTATTTATGAGTAAGGTGAAGTTCTGATTCTTAAAAACAAGAGCTAATCTGAAGTTTTTATGGTGATTTTCGTGTTTAGTGGGCCAAAATACTTCATAAGAAATTATTTTTGATACCGAAACATTTTTGGTGTTGCCCAGTGTAATTAATTCATACTATTTTATTTTTTTAAATATAATACTTATTCCTGTTCATTGTTAAAGGGACGAGTTTGTTTCATAAAATAAAAATGTGAACACTTGTAATACATTGATTTATAACAAATTAATAATAATAATTTGTTGGACATTAATTCTTGAATTAACAGCAGGATAATTGTTTCGACATTTTAATTCTTGAATTGGTAATCAAAATACTTTTTTAACTTTTGCTTATATGACTCAGAGCAGGGGTCTGCATCCTTTCAGCTTTGGCGTACCAAACCAATCTACCAATATGATTCAACGTGCCATACAGTAGAACATTTTTGAAAAAATTCAATTTCCATGATAATGCATGCATAATTAGAGAGTAGAGGTCAATAATATAGATATTTACAGTTTTATAATGTATTAATTTTGAATTATTTAAAGATATTTCTCAGCATAAAAATAAGCATCATAAAGTATAACTATTTCTTCAACAAAAATAAGAAAAATTATAATTGTACACATATTATGCATTTTTAAACATATTTATTAAAATAAGAAATAAAGAACATAAAATATAAGTATTTCTCTTCATTATAGTTAGATAAAAAAGATGAATAAAAATTTTAATGCGAACCTAGTGTTAGCGTCGCTTTACTTCTATATCGCAGAATCAGAGGTATTTTGTGTGGCTTTCCATTTGATACGATTCTGTGCATTTAGTTGTTAAACAATTTCTCTTTGCGGACTCGAAATGTTTTTCATATGAGGAAAGATTTTTTTACTTAAATATGCAGAACTAAAAGTTCGTATTACTGAATGAAGATGTGGCCAAATAAGTTCCATTAAAAATTTATCTACTTCCATTCATTCAAAGTATGAAAATTCTTAGAGTAATGCAGAGTGCCATTGAGAATTGTACCACGTGTGGCCATAGGTTACTGACCCTTGATATAGAATAGTTAATCATTTCATTCATTCATTTGTTTTTTTATCAAGTATCATAAAAAAAAATGTTTCCAACGCATAGGAAATTTAACAATACAACAATTTGTTTCATTTCAAAACATTTTCTTTAAGTCAAAACAATTTTTAAAATCTATTCCGCTTAGATTTTTAAAATCTAAAACAAGCCCCCATAACAACACATTTTCAGTACTCCCCTTCCCCTACAAATTCAAAAATTACTGCTGCCTAATATTTCAAAACAAGAAAATCCATTTACTGATCCAATCATTTTACGTGTATTCTTAAAATTTTATTCAGAACATAAAACAATTTTACTTCAAAACGAAGAGCTTTAAAAACATTATACGAGGAATAAAAGTATAAGCTATCTCATTACTCGTATCTTTCTAGCAGTACAGACATCAAAGAGAACATAACAGTTTTAATACACCTCCAGAGAGATACAGATTCACAGAGACCTGCATAGACATAGAAGCAATGCAATTTTAAAAGGTGAAGTCTTGGACGTAAAATTACGAGAAACACAAGATAGATGAAGTAATCGCATTCCCCACTACTACGATTCGTACTCGAAAGCTTCGGTATGGAACAATTCAAATTCCTTATTGCGTTAAAAGATCTTCGCTCACTTGTGTGGGTGGAAAACTAGCAAAAGGCACGTTCTCATGCCATTAAGCAGAAAATTACCTTAGGAATGCTTATTTCTCATATAAAGGATGAATTAATTTGCTCCAACGGAGGTCATATTCGGTGAAATATATTTGTTATTCTACAAAGGAACAAGGCTCCATTAAAAAGGGTAAACATTCCTCTCAAATCTGAACTCTTAACTCGGAATGTTGTCAAAAGTATACCTTCATTCCAGAATTTCATTAAGATATTTGATTTCAAAACATATCTAATTTTGGTAACAATGCTTCTTTAGATAACGTTATTATAATTTAACCTCTTAACTGTGGAAGAGAAGGTACGAAATTCATCCGCCCCCCCCCCAGTGCCACCGTTTTTTCCACAGGTGCGCGTTGTTAAGCGGTTTATTGGGGGTAAATAAAAGGCGTGTTTTTTTACCTAAAAATTGTTCTTTTTAAAAAGAAAGAGAAGAAAAGAAAAGGATAAAAGGAAAATAAAAGATTTAACCTCTGTAGTTACAATATACTAAAAAATAAAGTATAATTTATCTGTTCTGTAATATATCCTGAAACATTGTTGAACACATCAACCAGCATCACATTCAGTGCATTTGTACAAAAAAAATAAAAAGCTCCCATTACACAGTAAGCAAAAATGACAGCAAAAGAAGAATAGAAAAGAGCACACACAAACAAAAAAAACATGAAAAACTGCATAGTATACATTTCATCGTTCCTGGAATATATCATTTCAAATCCCATTCCCACCCCTTCTACGAAATAAGTAATTTCTTTATTCTGTAAATGACACTGTCAATGTCATTTTATTGCAATCCAAAGCCATGGAACTAGTTTTAAATAGAGCAGCCCAATACAAAAAGTCCTCCTTTCGAAAGATGAGCTAAACGCATCAGCTCAGCAGGACGTGTATGCACGCTTCCGACACTTAAGGGGTTAAAATGCAAAATGCTTTTTTAATGGATAACTTTAGACTTAACTTTAGAATAAATGAATACTTTTTAAAAACAAAAGTTTAACTATAACTTTATTGCATCTTCAAATTTCACTGTCAACACACGGCCAAATTACCAGAAATGACAGGAAATTAAGTACCGTTTCATTTTATCGAAACCACAATAGTTGTTTAGCAGTTCAGCACTTGCGCACAAGTGTTTCTGGTTAACTGTCACTCCAATGACGTCCTTACAGTCGGATAGTGTTATTTTTACTCTCGTGTTAGTAAGTATTTAAAATGTATAAGCCGTTTGCCGATCCCACCGACTGTAAAGGGCGTTTAGTAATCCATATTTTTAAAGCAAGGAATGTTAAGCCAGTTGACATTCATCGCCAATTTGTAAGGATTTTTGGTGAAAATGTAATGAGGGATGAAATGGTGAGAAAAAAGGTTCGACTATTCAATGATGGGCTGACCATTGTTCCTGACGAAGCACGGAGTGGGCGATCTTCTGTTGTCACTGACGGTATATTTGAAAAAGTGAATGAGTAAATTCGTTAAAACAGACGATTCACAATAAGATCGCTTGGTAATGAGTTTCTACATATATCTAAAACTGTTAACTGGCGGCATCTTAATTTAAAGAGGGAAAAGACATGTTGATTTTCCGATATGCAAAATATCTATACAATGGTGGTAAATATGTAAAAAATCAGTTTTCGACAAGCTATTCCATGCAAAATAAATTTTGTTTTAAAAAAAGATTTTTTTTTTTTTGCGAATTTTTCTAAAGTGGAACTTAGTTTCTGGACACGCTTCGGACAATATTTATGTTGTGGTATCATCTACATAAGATAATAACAGCCCCCGGACAGCGATGATCACTTTTGTCTAGTGGTGTGTTACGTGCTTACGAATCAGAAGGCATCGAGTTCTACCCTCCTCATTTATTTAATGGCATACATTTTTATGATTGTATGCAGTTACAACTGAATAATTTGATGCAATTGATATTCATTTGAAAAATTATGAGGTTCTATCATTTTTAAGAAGCATCTATATACTTAAATAACACAACCACGATTAAAAAAACAAATGAATGTACTCTTTCAGATGTATTTTCATCAAATATTTATATATTAATTATTTATTTTTGAAACGAGCAATACAAATATTTATGAATAATTATTTTGAAACATAATTTATAATGTCATATATATTTATTGTAGTAAACAACACTACAATGGAAGACAGTACTTTGGAAAACAACATTTCTCAGATTAAATGATCATATATATCATTTTAAGAGCACAGTATTGCATAATCTATGCAGAAATTATTATTTATCATGCATATAAATAATGGATATATTATGTTTAGCTATGGGGGAATAATATAAATATATATATAATTATATTAAGCATGTAGGCAATATGTAAGAGAGATTATATACACACACACACACACACACACACACACAACACAACACACACACACACACACACACAACACACACACACAAACACACACACACACACACACACAACACACACACACAACACATATATATATATATATATATATATATATATATATATAAAATCAAAATTTCTCTAGAAGAGTGAGATGAATAAACATGATTAAAATTGAAAAGAATTGAAATTGCAAGATAACCAGACAACAGAATCTAAGAGGAGATATGAAAATTTAAAATAACAGAGCTAAATATAAAAGAATGGATGCTACAGTATTATTATCAACATTGCTGACTTAGGACAGATTAAATATAAATTTTTTTATATAAAAGTAGGGTCACACACACACACACACACACACACACACACACACACACACACACACACACACACACACACACACAACACACACACACACACACACAACACAACACACACACACACACACACACACACACACACACACAACACACACACACACAACACACACACAAAATTAGTTCTTTGATTTAACACATTCATCGGGATCGAACATTTAATTCACTAAATCGGAGTTATTCATAATATCGGGGTCCAAAAATATAAAATTTTTTTGCACTTACCTTTTAGAAATTTTACAATAAGCAAATACACAAAAAATAACACTAGTTAGAAATTACATTATTTTTTCAGCAGCTTAAAATACTATTAGCGAATCGTTACGCACCAGTTAAGAGCAAATTTTACAATGTTGACTGAAATATGTTTGACAATCTTTTTGATTCCTCACTGGAAAGAGTAACTTTTCGACTTTATGCAGAGAAGAAAATAATGTGTCCTTCAGATCCTGCTGCATGAAGTATGTTTTTACAGTTTCCAAACAATGTAAAGCATGAGAAAAATTAGAAAATGTAACAGTTTTGATAGGGGTTTCATTATAAATTCCTGCATAAAAATAGCTACGCATTTGTTTCCAAGAATCTATGCCATGCTTCACAAATTTTTAAAAATAATACTTTCCGCAAAACTGTACGTATAATAAAACTCAAAACTCTCAAGAAAGAGGACAAATAGTAAAATTTCTCGAAGTATCTCCTGAGTTGTGGAGTGGATGAGATTAAAGTAATTTCTCATTCTATTCAAAACTCACGCTGTAGGTTGTATTTATAACTGATCTACACCTGTTAAGTTTATTAATGAACAACACCCTTCGCTGTCGAAATTTACTACTAACAAGAAAAGTATTCTTCTTTCTCTCAGCAAAAAGCATGTCACTTGAATAGAGATTCGATTTTTTCTAATCAAATTTGAGAGAACCAAGCATCCTACACATTCAAAAAATCTATTTTCAAATTTGGTATTAAAAAAATAGCGCATACTTTTCTGAATCT
>BMAO01005431.1:0-17833 GCA_019973975.1 Trichonephila clavata
TGTAAATTATTTATAGGTTTTTTCCGTGAACTCTCGCCTTTTAAGCATAAAGAACTATTTGAAAATTTGGTATAAGGTCAACTCTAAAAAATACTTATTGCACTTAGAGTACAATAAATAATTACATAACTGTGAGTATGTAGTACTAAAATGAAAATAACGTCACCCATTTAAGCTCAGCGAAATTAGAACTCTTGTAGAAGAGTTCAAAACTGCACTCGTACGTGTATTATTAAATTATATAAATATAATGGTTTCATAACAACTATCAAATGAATTATTCCTCAAAATTAAAAGTAATAACCTTTAAAAGATTTTCTGGGGAGTTCTAGATTATATTGAGCCCCAAATAAATCAAGAATACATTGTAATAAAAAACTTAACTAAGAAAGATAAAATTATATGTTACAAATTATTATGGACGGTTTAGACCTCGAACGACCCCGAACACGGGGTTAGAACTTTAGTGGATGTAATGTTTACGAAATAAATTTACGGTATTATAAAATGATTATAAATTGAATGCTTAATACAAAATTTTAAATTTGTTTTCCTTACTACAAACGAAAACAAGATAATCCATACTTAGCAAAATATAAAAAGTTAAATTTTTATTTATTTATTTATTATTATTATTTAACACATTGCATGCCGGGAGTAAATTTATCGTGAGTCAGTAAAATAGAAATAAACCAATACCTACCTTTAATTTTTCGAAGAAAATTAATTTCTTTTTTATTTTATACGATACTTTTGACCAGCACAACTCAACTAAATACCTATTATTACGTTACAGGTAGTGTAATAATAGGTATTTATGTGTTACTGATGCTCCACTGATAGTGTGCAAAACGTAAAAATATGTTCCCCGCATGTAATGTGCTAAAATACTTTATTAGTCTTAAAAGTACAGTAATACCTCGTCTTACGCGAATTCGGAGTTACGCAATTTTCAAATCTCGTCTCGATTCATCTTTTTGTTTTATCATCTCTGAAACTCGGGTGGAATCAGTGCCAGGACCTGATGAAATCGGTAATTTGATTGAAGAAATTGTCGATTTTACCAGGCAAATAAATTTAGAAGTGGATAGTGATGACGTTCAAGAACTGCTGGATTCCCACAATCGGGAGCTGGTAATTGATGAGCTCATAGAAATGCATGAACAAGAGCAAGACATTGAGTCTTTAGACCCAGTTCAATCAGATCGAATGACATTGGGGAATTTGACAGAAGGCACCAGTTTAATTTTAAAAAAAAGGTTTATAAATTTTAGAAAATACGGACTCCAACGAAGCGAGCATTTTTTCAACAATCAAGAAATACAAATAATTATTATTATGCTACGAGGACATTTTGCAGGAGAAAAAAAATCTTTTAGCCAGCAGGCTACTCGTTAGATTTTATGAAACCTTCTACATCAAAATAACTTGGTGTGCGATTTGTATCTGTGTTACCTAAGATTTTATTGAACTTTTTTTTCTAAATTATTATTTTCCTTCGTCTCCGGCCCAGCTAAAAATAATTTATATGTATTTACATAATAAACTATACCCCGACTTACGCGAATTCGACTTAAGCGGTTATCGCTCAGTCCCACCTGTAGCGTAAGTTCGGGGTATTACTGTGTTATATAAAAATTATGAAATAGAAATCACGTCAATTTCGAATGCAAAAATTCCATGCGAAATAAAAAAATCGACATCTTTTTTATAGTATATGATCTCATTTTCTCTTAAGGTATCCGACTATCCTAAAAATGTGAATTTTGCCAAAAATTGACAATTTTTTTATGATTTATTTTATAGGCCATCTTATTAGCTTTATAAAAATACAAGTTTATTATTTTCCGTTCACTAGAACAAAAACTAAGTGTTTTAGTAAAAGCAAATGTCATTACATTAAGCAAGGTGTGTCATACTTTAAAAAGCGTTTTATTCTAAATGTGTGTGTGTGTGTTTTTTTTTAAAAATTACTCAAACGGGTCAGCGATTGCTAAAAAAGTTTTGAACATAATTAACTGAAAATTTTTGTGTATGTTCTGTATAATAGTAGAACTGTTTTAACCTTCAGATTTATCAATCACTGTTTTATTACAAAATTTACAGTCCCTTATGTGAATATAACCACTGTTTTTTTAAGCAATTTCATGTAATAACAAAGATAAAGTGCTCTAGTTTTTGCAAAAATTAAAATATCTCTTATCCTGAGGTCACTTCAAAATCAATAACATAGCAACACATCAAATTGAAAATCTGTTTATAAACTTTTGGTTCAGAATTAACCGCGTTTATGTTATTTTTTTGTCAATTTTACCCATTTTTTGTCATCATAATTTCTTTTTCTCTTCTTAATTTTTGCATATTTTTCTTAAATGAACTAAACAAATCTAAAAATACAAAAAAATCCCATACGTCCATTTCTTAAAAAAAAGTTGCCGCAACCAATCGGATACCTTAATCTTCTATTTTTTTTTTTAAAAGGGGCATTTTACAATCATCAAAAGGGATTATTTCCTTAAATATATCCGATTACATTGAAAATGTTAATTTTCCCTTTAGTATCTAAATTCTCTTAAGGATACCGGACATGCTCGAAAGAGTAGATTGCCAAAATTCTGGGTCTTTGTTTATGGGACATATATATTAAAATTTCCAATAGTGCTTAGATTTTTTTGTGATCTTAATAAAGATATTTTAATCATTCTGTAGAAATACAAAATAATTTTTAGTTAATTTTTTTCTGTTTAATTTAAGTAAGACATAATTTTTGAATCTCGTAATACATGCTTATATGTTTAGGTACCATTTATTAAAAAAAGTATCTCTTAAATATGTAAAATATTTTTTGCACATATATAAAATACACAAAATATAGTGAACCTATTTTTGTAGTAAAATACTAAGATAGTTTCTTTAAAAAAATTATAACATTTTTATTTCCCCCTTTTTTATACATAAAAGTTTTTTTTAATACTATGTACTACTTCGACTAAAAAATAGGTTCACTAGATGCTCAGATATCCTGTATAGAAGTATAAGAAATTTAGAACCATATAGTGCAATAGTTTTTTTTCAAAAAGGTACCTGAAAGCAAAACTTAGGCTTTGGAGAAAAAGAGAAAAACTAAAACATTTTTAAAGTTTTGTTTACATTGTTGTCAATTATTTCTTTCATATTTTAAGGTTATTTTATCAACGAACATAAAAATGTTAAATATTTTTGATTCAGAAAAATATGCACTATTTTTTATCACTGAAATTGAAGCAATGATTTTTTGAATGTGTATGATGTCCTGGTTCCTTTAATAATTTAGATCAAATATCTGAAAAGTAAGCTTTCGGAAATTGTCTATGTTAATGGAACGATTACTGAAAAAATAAATCAGATATTTATTGCTAAGCAATTTAAATTTAGTAACTATAAGTGTGAAATATTTAAATACATTTTCGTAAAATTTTGTTTTTCAATGTTCCACAATTTTATTTTTTAAAAAGTAATGTTCAAAAATTTATTTTTATAGTTTAACAAAATTTCGAAAAAATTGTTGCTTATATTGTTTCAAAAAATGGAAATATTAGGATTTTGAAAGGATATGAATTACTAGTAAATTTATACAAATTTAAATTTATGAGAGAGCGCAAAAAACACATTAAATGGAAAATTTTAAAATAACCATTCGAATCGTAATAGTAGGTAAGAAAAGCCGGTTCTGCGGTAAAGGCGCAGGCACAGGCGCAGGCGCAGAGTTGAGTTGTTTCCCTCCTGCTATGGTTTTGGTTTTCGAGTTGATAGGGGGAGTTGAGTTGTTTTCCTCCTGTGGATGCTGCGTGGAGTTGAGTTGTTTCCCTCCTGCTATGGTTTTGGTTTTCGAGTTGATGGGGGGAGTTGAGTTGTTTTCCTCCTGTGGATGCTGCGTGGAGTTGAGTTGTTTCCCTCCTGCTATGGTTTTGGTTTTCGAGTTGATGGGGGAGTTGAGTTGTTTTCACCTGCTGTTGAGTTGTTTCCCTCCTGCTGCTAAGTTGAGTTGTTTTTTAAATGTGTAAAAAAAGTTTATTGAAATGTTTAAAGTGCTCATGGCGCCACCTATTGGTTAAACTATACACTAATTATTAGATTTTAAAATGATTGAAAAATAACGCTCAAATAAAAAGAAAAATAATAATAAATCCAGATTCAAACTCACAGCCCAGAACAAAATGTCTCCATAGGACAATAGTTTTTCAGTTACGCTAACCATTGTCCTATGAAGGCATGCAGACCTGAAGAAAACTTAGGTTTATAATCTCATGAATTTAATTTTGCAGGCGAAGCAGATGGCGACATTTTCTTAATTAAAATGAAATAAAAAAAAATATTTCACTTATATTATTTTAATAATTTGTAAATTTTAATGCGGTATAATGATTACACATACACAGTAAAAATGTGACGTAGAATACTCGTAATCAGCGTGTGAACGGTTTACGATTGAACTTGTCTTAGCTTGTCTGATCTTGATTCTACAAGACGGCGACTGAATTCTACGTCAGAAATTATCTCAATGCTTAGAGCGGATGGATACATTGCTTTCAACCACTCAGCGAACTCCGTTCAAGTGTAATTCGGTCAATATGCTTTAGACCCTTGTCACATCTTAGGTTCAAGATTCATTTCGTTTGTCAGTACTGCGACGGACTGTATTCGAAAAGGAAAAAAAAAATTGACAATGTCTGAAACACATAGCGAACAACGAAAGCTTGGAAAGGTCGTGGAATCTTCTGCAAATAAGAAAGCAAGAAGAGAAGTTTCAAAAGTAAGTAACAAAATTAAATAAATTTGATATGTAATGTTTATAATGTTTTTTACACTTTTCTAATCCTCATTAATTTTGGTATATTATTTTCAGAAGTATGGAAAATTTACCGAGGATTGCATACCAGATGGAGTATTTCCAATTGGAGATGATGTTTTTGTCTTTGCAAGCATCTATTATGATTCCGTATCAGTACACATAAGGCGTTTCAAGAAGTATGGAAAAACCTACTACCCAACTCCTGAGGGAATAACATTAGACCCACAGTGGATCGAATATATCATGCGTAAAAAGAAAGTACCGGAATCACTGGAGGAATTACCGAGTGGACTTTTCCCTCCTGAACGGCACATTCAAATAACAAGTGAGAACTTCACTAATTTTACTTTTAAGCGCATTAAATACGGTCCGAATAAAGAGCCTACTTTTAAAGAAATCAGCATATCCGAGAGCAGTGGGCTGAAATGATTGAAAAATATGGTGCTATTGAAAATGCCGTTATAGACAATGTATTTCTGTGTATGGACTTTTTAACTGCATATAAAACCTTCTGTGAAGGTCCCATAGAAAACGCATTACCTTTTTCTTTGGACGTTAGTCTGGGTCAACGATACTTGACGCAAATTTTGAAAAAATCTATTTGTAGCCTCCTGAACGAAAAAGGACTGAATCAACCTCAGAAACTCGCTGAGGAGTTATGGGGGAACCGAGAAGAAACATTTAATTCACATGTTTTGTCACTGGAAGCTAATGAGATAGCTGATTATTTTTATAATAATCTTTTTGAAAATGTACACTTTTTACTGTTAAAACCTGTAAATTATGTAACTGAAAATTTTTTGGAAAATCTTCGCTTAGATATTATTTTAAGAGAAGTAAGAGATATGTTATGTCCATCTGATTGTTTTGAATATTATGAGGATTTTGTTTAAAAATATTGCATACTGACTTTATAAGTTTTACACAGTATTTTGTTCCTATAAATCTGAATAAAATGTTTTTTTTTATGCTTGATTTGAGTTAATATCATTTTTGTTGTTTGTTAGTTTAATATTTGTGTTGAAATAAGTTTCACGTTTAAAAAACAAATAAGAGTATTTTGTATAAAAGTAAGGAAAATTTATGCTCATGCTTTTAAACATAATCCCTTTGCCTTTCCCAAAAGTATAAATTGCATAACTATTCATTGTAATAGTCATTCAATCAAGTTCTGTTCGTCGGTAACAATGTATCAAGATTTAGCAGCGTTTTACGAAAATCCCGAAGTTCCAAGTAGCTTCGGAGGTGTGGAGGCATTACATCGCTCTTTAAAAGGGAAATATAGTAAAAAAGATGTAAAGCATTGGTTATCACAGAAAGATGCTTACACTCTTCATAAACCTGTTCGGCATAAGTTTCAGCGGAATCGAGTATTTGTAAGTGATATTGATCGTCAGTTTCAAGTGGATTTAGTCGATATGCAATCTTTAGCAGAATTTAATAAGGGTTATAAGTATTTGTTAACTTGCATTGATTTATTTTCAAAATTTGCATGGGCAATTCCTCTGAAAGATAAATTTGGAAAAAGTGTAAAGTCTGCGCTAGAAATTATTTTTAAAGAAAGGAAGCCTAAAGTGTTGCAAACAGATGCCGGTAAGGAGTTTTTAAATAAAGTAGTTCAAAATTATTTGAAAAATATGAGTGTAAAATTTTTTTCTACAAATAACGAAACTAAAGCTAGCGTAGTTGAAAGGTTTAATCGGACGTTAAAAACAAAAATGTGGAAATATTTCACTGAATTTAATACTAAAAATTACATTGACGTCATTGATAAATTAATGCACAGTTATAATCACTCGTATCACCGTTCAATTAAAATGGAGCCTGCTTCTGTAAGTAGGCATAACAGGAAGCAAGTATTAAATAATTTATATGGTGATCTAAGAAATGAGAAACCTAAAGCCCCTAAATTTAAATTGGCGATGTTGTGCGCATTAATAAGCAAAAACTTCTCTTTGAAAAAGGATATGAACAAAACTGGAGTCGAGAACTTTTCGCAGTTTATGAAATCGTGCAAAGAATTCCGATCGTTTATAGATTAAGAGATTTACAAGGTGAAGAGATTAAAGGTACTTATTATGAAGCAGAATTACAAAAAGTTGTCGACTCTGGTTTCTATCCTGTAGAGAACGTCATCAAACAAAGAAAAGACGAGGAATCACTGAATATTTTGTTAAATTTTTAGGTTATCCTGAAAAGTTTAATGATTGGGTGACTGATATTCAAAAAGTATAAATAGTTAAATTTTTTTCTTACGGACTCATTTTCAAAATGTCTTTCTACGTAACATTACCTTCTGATAGCTCTATGCATTTCTTTCCAGAAAACAAAATATCTCATTTCAAAACTCAGTTACCCTCCCCGTTTATTTAAATGGTGAATGGGAAGTGGGATTGTCTGAAATCATCTACCTCATTCTTGGCTTAACGTAAATGAAACTAACAATTATTTTCGATACAAAGTGGGTGACGGTAATATAACAATTGATGTGGGGTGTTATGAAACAATGTTTGATATTATATCAGCCATACAGCTTGCTTTACCAAAAAATCCTAGTCGGTTCACAATAACTTACAATAAAGCATCGAAACGGGTGAAAATGAATGCGATTCGAGGTAGCAGTCTTCATTTAGAGAACTTAGGAGAATTGTTAGGGTTCAAACGCAATGCAATCATAACGGGTAATATGAAAAGCGAATTCGTTGCTGATGCATGGTCTAATTTTTCGGTTTTTTACGTTTACTCGGATCTAATTTCACCTCAAATTGTGGGAGATACACAAGCTCCTTTATTACTAATCGTTTGAACTAAAGGTGAAGACGGGGAAACGATTAGTCAATATTATGATAGACCTCAATACTTACCTTTAGTGAGACACTCGTTTCAGACGATTCAAAAGCTGAACTGAGACTCAATTCAGGTGATTTTGTTCCTTTGAAAGAGGTAAAGTGATCATAGTGCTTCATTTTCGCATGAGACAAATACTATAAATAAAGCAGTGCTTTTCTCATACCCTCATTTGAAGATAAAAGCGCCAAGATGAGCTTACCATACGTTTGCTGTACTAAAAGATTTGAGGACCATTATGCAGGTCAGATCGGCTCGGGTCTGACTCATTACAAGGGCATTAGTTTTCAAAAGGGTTATGGAATCGGAGGAATATTTCGCCGATTGTTTAGAGCGGCCTTACCTTTTTTAGTAAAAGGAGGTAAAACTATTGGAAAAGAAGTATTAAGGACAGGGAGTCGTGTTGCCTCTGATGTATTGTCAGGAGAAAAATTTAAAGAAGCCGTAAAAACAAGAAGCAGAGAAAGTGGGAAAAAATTAGCTCAGAAAGCTATTGATAGAGTTCAATCTATGGTGGGGAAAGGACAGTATAAAAGAAAGTGTAAGAAACAGAAAAAATTCATTTCATCCAAAGCACGTAAAGTGAGTGTACGCGATATTTTCGATTCGTAAAAATGGCATTTATTCTCAAAGATTCTCCTGAATGTGTTAAATCTGAATTGGAACTTTTCAACTTACCCGGTACTCAAACAGTTATTCAAGATGGGCAGTGGAAACAATTTCACCCTCTTTCTAACGTTTTCGATAACGCACCTGTAGAATTTCACATTTCTGGAAGTGCAGAAGATTACATAGATCTCAGTCAAACACAATTATATGTAAAAGCGAAAATAGTAAAAGTGGACAATACACCTATTACTAAAGATGATACTATAGGACCTGTGAATTTATTTCTACATTCATTATTTTCTCAAGTAGATGTATCCTTAAATGATCGCGTGGTTTCCAATTCCAGTAATACATTTCCTACCGATCTTATATTGAAACTCTCTTAAACCATGGATACGACAGCAAAACTTCCCAATTAACGGCTGAACTATTTTACAAGGATTCTGATGATGGTCTCAAGAAAAGAACTGAATTTTTTAAAGAAAGTGCAACTGTAGACATGATTGGTTGCATACATTCAGATTTATTTCATCAAGATCGTCTTTTACTCAATTTAGTGGATTTAAAAATAAAATTAATACGAAGCAAACCCGAATTTTGTTTGCAAGGATCTGTAGGATTTAAAGTTGTTTTGGATCATGTTTCTTTATTCATACGAAAAGTTCGCGTGAATCCTGGAGTTATTCTTGGTCATGCGAAAGCGCTGGAAAAAACAAGTGCAAAATATCCCATTAACCGAGTTCTGTGCAAAGTGTATTCGATTCCTAAAGGAAGCATGTCTTTTATTCAAGATAACATATTTTCAGGCCAAATGCCGAAAAAAGTTTTTGTAGGATGTGTTGATAATGAAGCTTTTCACGGCGCATTTTCAAAATCTCCCTATGAGTTTAAACATTTTAATTTAAATTTTGTTGGAGTGTATGTGGATGGACAACCGGTGCCTCACAATCCATTAGAACTCGATTTTTCTAAAGATCAATACATACGTGCCTATCAAACTCTATTCGTTGGGACAGATCGAATGGGTCAAGACAGAGGTATATTTATTTCTAGAAAAGAATATAAAGATTCAAATACATTATTTGGATTTAACCTCTCACCAGATTTATGTTCCTCAGGAGAACATTTAAGTTTGATAAAACATAGCAATTTGCGATTAGAACTAAAATTCAGCAAATCTTTAGAACAAACCGTATGTGTTATCGTTTTCGCCGAGTTTGAAAATTTAATCGAAATAAACAAATCGAGAAATATCTTGTATGATTTCGGAAATTAAAGAATGGATGGAATGCAACTGTTTACAGTCTTATCTCAAGAGAAGGCCACGTCCCCCTATTTCCAAGGTGTTTATTCTAGAGATACAATCCCTCCTCTGCAAGAAAACATGTGTGCTATTGTAAATTCTGATGACTCATCGCAGCCTGGAACCACTGGTTAGCATTATTTGTGAATGATAAAAGAGAATTAGAATTTTATGACTCGTTTGGACAACCTCCTGCATTCTATAACATTAGTACTACTACCTATTTAGATGTATTATGGAATTCCAAAGTGTTTCAATCACCAACATCCAATGTTTGTGGACAATACTGTATTTACTTTTTATTCAAACGCAGCCAAGGCTATTCTATGCATTATATTTTAAATCAATTGTATATAAATGATTTTATTATGTATCAATTTGTAAAGAAGCGATATGGTGTAAGATTTGTGTTTAGAAAATAAAAAAATAAAAAAAAATGGAATGAAACTAAATATTTGTGTCTTTTATTTTTTTTCTATTATATTCTTTTATTTTTCCCTAAAAAAATTACTATTTTTTTTCTATGATAATTTTTTTTTTCTCAAAAAAAAAATTAATATAATTTTTATAATAATTTTCCCTTAAAAAATTCATATTTTTTTCTATGATAAAATATTTTTGTTCCCTAAAAAAATTAATATTTTTTTTCTATGATAAATTTCTTTTTCTCAAAAAATTAATATAATTTTATTTAATTATCATCTATTTGAAACTTTTAAATTTTATTAAATAAGTATATTTTCACCTGCAAAAGAAAACTGTTCAAATCATAAAGAGACATTTTTTTTAAATCAAATGATTATCATTTATTTCAAAGTTTCAACCATGCATTTCTGCGAGCATACATTATTGGTTTTTTGATAATTTTGTTATTCTTATACAATTTTTTATTTACATCTAGATGTTTCGGTAAATTTACATCATTCAAAGCACTTAAAAATACATATCTTCCTTCAGGTGCCGATTTTCGGTTCCGTAGAAAATCATTTACGAGGAATACAATATTACTTCCTGGAATAACAGTATTTTTGTAAATAATTTCACCATCAGAATTCCAACTGAAAGATTCTTGAAGCTTTAAAAACTGGAAAATATCTTTTGCTTTTCTTTATACCTAGGTGGAACAATTCTAAAAATTTTATCCTCTAACACTCCTTTTTCTGTCTTCACATTCTGCCCTTTCTCTGTCTTCACTATTGAACCTTTTAGATTTTCGTTTAATGATTCCATTTCTTGATTTTCCGATACAGATGTTTCAGTTGGAATTGATTCGGACTCTTTTCGATTTTCAACAGAAAAATGTGTATATTTTTGTAAAACTTGTAGATAGAGTATTGCTTTTTCTTCTTCAGTTAAATCCTTATTATGGAGAATGTTTTTCATACGTTGATCAAGTTCCGATAAGTGTTCCGCTACTTGAGCTCTTTCTTCGGGTACCAGTACAAATTTTTTGCTAAATTCCATTTTGAATTAAAGAGCTGATAACGGAAATAGCTGCTGGTAATAAAATAGATAGGAATCCTTCTCCTTTTTGAATTAAAATTTTCTTTTTCTCGTAAAGAGGTGTTTTTTTGTTAGAAAGCTTTCTTAAGCTTTCTTTATAGGGAGATAAGCGATTTTTTTTAATTTTAGTCAACGATATGTTACCACATAAAACATTCAGCACGCACTCACACAAAGTTTTTATTTCTTTCTTTGAACACTTTTTCAAAATAGATTTTGAGTTTTTTGTTTTAGAAATTAATTTTAAGAGCTCTAAAGTTTGTTCAGAACACACTGGCATCTTGCGAACTAATGAATATTCATCTAACAATTTGAATCTATTTATTTGTTTCAAAGTAATGGGTTATCGAGGTTGATATACATAAAAAACATCTCCAGGAAACATACCTGTGCGCACACGCAAGGATTCATCAGTTTCAGGTTTTAAATCAATAAGTAAGTATCCGTACGGCTTTGATGTGGTATCTGTGTAACATTCTTGAAAAAATTTCACTTTACGAGGATATAATTGGCGCCCTAAATGTGTAATTTGGGATTGATCTCTTCGATTCTTAAATAATACAAGATAATGAGCGTTTAAGGAAATTTCTCTAATTTCTTTCCCTTTATGAAAAATATTCTGTACCACAAAAATTATACTCAAATTTCTGTGATGTGAATATTTTACAAATAATTTTGTTAATTGGGGATCATTCCCTAACTCGCCCATAAGATCATCTATAACAATTAACGCATCCGAATACTGGTGCACATTAGATGGAATACCTTCATGAAAGGAAATATTCGACATTTCTTCATATAACTTTTGATAAACCCCATAACACCAAACTATTTTTTTAGGAAAAGGTTTAATCATTTTATTTTCAATTAATTTTTTAACGAACTGACTTTTACCGCTACCAGATGGTCCAGCCAAGATTAAAGTAAATGGATGAACCAATTTGAGAGAATCCATGATTAAACTAATAATTTTTATCAATGCTGCTGCTATTTATACTACGAGACAGTTAATTCTATAAATTTTATTTTGCGTGATAACAAAAAGAAAATTCATAAATTCTTATCCCTGCCCATAATCATATTATGTTGTATCCTGCATTTTCAAGTTTTGATTCATTATCAGATAAAAGTGAGACCATTCAGTACAGTATTTTCTCATAGTATTGTAACAAGGTAGCATTGATCCCCTATTTATGTCTAGTTTGATGGATTAGAGCAGCTTGGAGGCAAAACACGTGGTTTTCATTGTTTCGTCTCGACGTCAGTGGGTCTGTGGTTTGAATGGGCAGGACGAAACCCCCCTGCTGATCTATTCACATACCCTGTCTGACTTTGTAGACTGACGCCTCGGAAAACGGCGGGTGGTAAGGGGTCGGAGCGTGACGTGTGCAGATTTCCACTGCGCCAACCAATGAGAAGTGATGAGGGGCGTGTACTATCCACCCCCCAGGAGTTTAAAAGGAGACCGCGTTGATAACATGTTTCAAATAGCCCATTCGCTCCGTCGAATATATGTACAGTGCCTGATCGTCACAGTGTAGCAGAACACAAAATTTGTTTGAAGATTTAGTAGTGAGTAGCAACGTTCTAAAATTTCTACGGCTTCATTATGTCTACTTGCAATATTTGTGGAAAAAACTTCGTTCGGCAAAGTGATTTAAAACGACACATTGACTCTGTGCATTCAACAGAGAAAATTGTATGTGAGTTTTGTGATACATCCTTTACCCGTAAAGACAACTTATTGAATCATTTGAAAAATAAAAGCTGCGAAAGAAAGTTGGAGAATGAAGCGGGAAAAAGAAAGAGAGTGGATTTGTCTGTTTCAAATAGGAAAAAGAAAACACAGTTGTCCACATCTGCTGAAAACTCTACGGCTGTTCCTGAAAACTCTACGACTTCCCCAGAACATTCTGATGCAGTTCCTGAAACCTTTACGGCCGTTCCTGAAAATTCTACAGCTGTCCCAGAACATTCTGCTGCTGTTCCTGAAAATATCTCCTTACCACCAAAAGAAAGAGAGAGTGCTTTTCAAAAAGCTTATAAAACATTTGATCTCCATAATAACGATAGTTCACTGGGGATAAAAGAGTTTCTACTCTTGAGAAAAGAAGAGACACTCTTAATTTTTCACAATGAACTCAAAACTTACAAATCCTTGAAAGTGAGTAAATGGGTTCATTGCATTTACTCGAAAGCGACAGATGCCGGAAAAATGATAAAAAACGTTGAATTTAAAACGCCGAATAATGAAGTATTACAAGGAACTAATCTCGCCAGCCTTTATGACAACATGTCTGAGAAAATAGTGAAAGAAAGTGAGGATTTCGAGGGTAAAGACTCGGGCTGGACACTGGACGAAATCTTAAGACTCGAAGTCCGCACAAACCGTTATTCTCCATTCAGAGGTTCATCATCTTCATCGAGGTGCCGAAGCAGATCGCTGAAACTAAGGCAATCATCAATGTCATCAATAATGAGGACTCTCAGTGCTTCATGTGGTCTATTCTCGCAGCTCTTTACCCCAACACCAGCAACCTCAACAAAACGTCAAGTTATGTCCCCCACATAAATAAGTTGAACTTTGATGGAATATCCTTTCCAACACCGCTTAACGAGGTGAAAAAATTTTCAAAAATGAACGATATAGGAATAAATATTTATTCTTTTGAAGAAGATTTAAAAATATTTCCTCTCCTCATCAGTGATATAGTGTGTGATAAACATATAGATTTGCTTTACGTAAAAAATGGAGAGTTTGGACATTATTGTTTCATTAAAAGCTTATCTCGACTTGTTTCCAAACAACTCTCAAAACATCATCATAAAACATTTATATGTAAAAGATGTTTAAGTGCTTTGCAAACAGAATACAAACTTCTTCAGCACAATGAGATGTGTATACATAAAAGTCCTGCAAGAGTAGTAATGCCGTCAGAAACTAGTAAGTTTTTAAAATTTAAAAATTTTCAACATTGTTTAAAAATACCCTTTGTTGTATATGCGGATTTCGAGTGTGTAACTAGGAAAACTGATACTTGTGGTCCTAATCCAAACTTTTCATTTACTAATATTTATGAAAAACATGTCCCGATAGGTTTTTGTTATTTTATCAGTTATCAAGGGGGTATTATAAAGATCCAGTAGTATATAGAGGTATTGATGCCCCAAAATTTTTATTGAAAAGTTAGAAAAAGATGCAATAGAAATGGATAATATTTATAAAAAACTAAAACCATTATTACCTCTTACTGAATCAGAAAGCAATTGTATGATAATGCTAAAAATTGTTATGTTTGTGATCAAACCTTTCGCGAAAACAATATCAAGGTTAGGGATCATAACCATGTGACTCAAAAATTTAATGGCCCTTGTTGTAATAGTTGTAATTTAGCAATGAAAACCCTAAATTTTTGCCTGTTTTCTTCCATAATCTTTCTGGGTATGACGCCCATATTTTTATTAAGGAGTTAGGATACGATAAAAAACAAATTAATTTAATTCGAACACCGAAGAAAAATATATTTCCTTCAGTAAAAATATTTCAAATGATTTTCAGTTAAGGTTTTTAGATTCTTTCAAATTCATGTCTTCTAGTTTGGAAAATTTGATAAAAACACTAAAAAAGATGAATTTAAATATATGAAACATTATTTGATTCAGAAAAAATAGATTTACTTTTAAGAAAAGGAGTTTTTCCGTATGATTATTTTGATAGTTTTGAAAAGTGTAAAGATTCTTGTTTACCACCTATTAGCAAATGAGGAGCCTATAAGTGTAGAGGATTATAATCATGCATGTAAAGTATTTAATGAATTTCATTTAAATAATCTTGGTGAATACTGTGATCTATATGTAAAAACAGATGTCCTATTGTTAACAGATCTCTTTGAAAACTTTCGGAAAATATGCATGCAAACTTATAAACTTGACCCCTGTTGGTATTTTACCACCCCAGCTTTATCATGGGATGCTATGTTATTACATACTAAAGTAGCTATCGAACTGTTCACTGATTACGACATGCTTCTTTTTATAGAAAAGGATGTAAGAGGAGGTATAAGTCAGTGCTGCAATCGTTATGCTATAGCTAACAACAAATATATGTCTAATTTTAACCCAGATGATGAGATAAATATTTAATGTACCTTGACGCAAATAATTTGTACGGTTATGCAATGAGTAAATATCTACCCTTAAAAGATTTTGTTTGGAGTGATAAAATTTAACCGAACAGGATATTTTAAATTTATCAGATGAATCCGATGTAGGTTACATCTTGGAAGTAGATCTTGAATATCCCTCCGATTTGCATGACAAACATTCAGACTTTCCCCTTGCCCTGAAATAAGCCCCACCTAATTGTAAAGAACCTAGACTTTTAACTACTTTGGAATCCAAACAAAATATGTTCTCCATTATTCTAATTTAAAGCTATATTTAAATTAGGGTTAGTCTTGAAAAAAACTCATCGAGTTTTAAAATTTTTTTCAATCTCCTTGGCTTAAAAATTACATAGATTATAATACTAAATTAAGAACTAAAGCTGTAAATGACTTCAGAAGGATTATTACAAACTAATGAATAACAGCATATTCGGGAAAACGATGGAAAATGTAAGAAGAAGAGTAGATATACGTTTATGCTCAACAGAAGAGCAGGCTCGAAGTTAATAGCGAAATCAAATTTAATCGACGCACAATATTTCTGAAAACTTAATGGCCGTCCATCTAAAAAAAAACCCAAATCAAATTTTTGAAACCAATACAGGTAGGAATGGTAATTTTAGACTTATCAAAAGTTCTAATGTATTCTTTTCACTATGAGTACATGAAGCACCGTTACGACTCGAAAGTAAGGCTCATGTATACAGACACCGATTCCTTTATCTATGAAATAAAACTGATGATTTTACAGTGACATGAAAAATGATATTAACTTATATGATACTTCAGATTATGATAAAAACAACATTTACAATTTACCTCTAGTGAACAAAAAAGTCATCGGGAAAATGAAGGATGAAAACAAGGGAAATATTATGACAGAATATGTAGGATTAAAATCGAAAATGTATGCCTACAAAACAAACCATAAGATTGAAAAGCGGTTAAAAGGAATTAAAAACAACTATAAAAAATAAAATAACATTTGAGGACTACAAAGCCTGTCTTTTTAATCAAAAATTAAAATATGTTGACATGAACTTAATTAGATCCAAATTCATTCAATACACTCCATAAAGCAAAACAAACTTGCTCTGTCCTATAAAGATGACAAAAGGTTTAATTGATGATGGCATTACTAGCTTGCCCATGGACATTGGTCATTGATGATTAGACCTATTCGATGAGCAGTAAGACATAAAATCCAATGATGACACAATAATGTGATTTTTGTAAGTAAATAAAAGATTGTAATGTGAAATGGAATGCTGCTTTTGTAAATAAACAACTTACTTTGTATCTTTTGTGTAATCCTTATACCTGAAATCAATTTTATAATTTGTTGTTCTCCTGTAATGTATATATATACAATTGTAAATGTAAAAGCAATACAAGATGTTGATTTCTGAATAAACAATTTACTTTGTTCTTGCTGTGTATGTGTAATCATTATACGAATAAAATTTACAATTTGTTATTAAAACAATGTATAATAAATATTTTTTTTATTTCTATTCAATTAAAAAATATTTTAACTAAATGGTTATTGCAATGAATAGTTATACAATTTATACTCTTTGGAAAAGGCAAAGAGTTTGCTTTAAGCACATAAACATAAATTTTTCCTTTCTTTTATACAAAATATATTTAAAATATCACTTATGCTTAACATACTAAGATAATTTGTTTGAAAGATGTATACTGATATTTATCTTTTAAAATGAAACTATTTCAACATAAATTAAACTAGAAAGCAGTATGAATAAAATTAACAATATAACCATATTTATAAAAAAAAAATTATTCTTTTTGCTTCAGATTTATAAAAATAAACTTTTTTAAAGCCAACAATGTATCCATCCGCTCTAAGCATTGAGATAATTTCTGACGTAGAATTCAGTCGCCGTCTTGTAGAATCAAGATCAGACAAGCTAAGACAAGTTCAATCGTAAACCGTTCACACGCTGATTACGAGTATTCTACGTCACATTTTTACTGTGTATGTGTAATCATTATACCGCATTAAAATTTACAAATTATTAAAATAATATAAGTGAAATATTTTTTTTATTTCATTTTAATTAAGAAAATGTCGCCATCTGCTTCGCCTGCAAAATTAAATTCATGAGATTATAAACCTAAGTTTTCTTCAGGTCTGCATGCCTTCATAGGACAATGGTTAGCGTAACTGAAAAACTATTGTCCTATGGAGACATTTTGTTCTGGGGCTGTGAGTTTGAATCTGGATTTATTATTTTTTTTTTATTTGAGCGTTATTTTTTCAATCATTTTAAAATCTAATAATTAGTGTATAGTTTAACCAATAGGTGGCGCCATGAGCACTTTAAACATTTCAATAAACTTTTTTTACACATTTAAAAAACAACTCAACTTAGCAGCAGGAGGGAAACAACTCAACAGCAGGTGAAAACAACTCAACTCCCCCCATCAACTCGAAAACCAAAACCATAGCAGGAGGGAAACAACTCAACTCCACGCAGCATCCACAGAAGGGAAACAACTCAACTCCCTCCTCGCCACCACAGGAGGAAAACAACTCAACTCGCGCTCCAC
>BMAO01005432.1:0-21516 GCA_019973975.1 Trichonephila clavata
TAATTAGAATTTAAAACTTATGCTGAAGTTATTTTAAAGTTCAGATTTAGATAATTTCCAAGCCATATACTATTTCAAATTTAATGTATTATTGAGAGTACAAACAATGGCGGAAAGCGACGATGACGTGTTTTTTGCTGCTCTCGAAAATCAGTGTAAAATCATTGAATCAGCTCTCCAATCGAAGTGTAACATGAACCAACAGTTAGAGAAGAAGCCAGGCAGGCGCTAGTTGAGTTAAAATCTTCAGTTTATCGGAATTTTGTAATGATTAAGAGTGAAAAATTTGTGGAAGCTTGCAAGGAAAGCTTGAAAGACGCCATGTTGGATTTGCCAAAGAAAACGTATAGCAGTGTCGTGGCGCAATCTCTTGGCGAAAAACTTAATGAACCGCCACGGAAGGCATCGTGTTGCTCCGTTTTAATAGCGGCCGAGAACTGCAATTCTGGCGACGTCAGAAAACTGTTCAAAGCTCAGGTTAATCCTAGGAAGGAGAAGATCGGAATTCGACACTTAAAAGAAATCAGTGATAATAGAATTTTAGTTAATTGTGCTTCTGAAGAAGATAGAGAAAAACTGATGACTACGATTGAAGCCAATCCTAAGTTCCTGAAGCCAACTGTACCTAAACGCAAAAACCCTACGATGATGATTAGAAATGTGCCAAATGACGTTGCCGATTCGGAATTACTGGACGTTATTCAGGAACAGAATCCAGAAATCCTTGTTTCAAATGAGTGTTGGAAGGAGTCAAGAGTTCGTTTTGTTTTGAAGAAATTTCAACATGTGAGAACTGTGGTGATTGAATTTCATCCCAAGATTCGGAAAAGTGTTACTGCGGTGGGGTCACTAAAAATAATGTGGAACATGTGCCATGCTGAAGACTTCTTAGTGATAAACAGGTGTTTCTCGTGTCTCGGTTATAATCATAGAGCAAATGAGTGCACAAATATGTTATCTTGTTATTTTTGCGCCGGAGAACATAAGAGTGATAACTGCCCAAACCGAGAAAATCAGGTATGTGTTAATTGTATTAGATATAACAAAAAGTTAAAAAGCGAAGCCAAAAAAGTGGATGTCAAGCATAAGCCTTTTTCGCATAGCTGCTCTTGTCATAACTACATGAGAAATCAAGTTGCTGCTCGAACTGACTATGACTAGACTCATTAAAGATCATCTTAATTTTGTTCAAATTAACTTACATAAGTCAAAAAAGGCTACACAGCAGCTTATTTTAAATCTTGAAAATGATGATGTTGATGTTGCTCTTATTCAAGAGCCGCACTGTTTGAAAGGAAAGCTTCCTGGATTTCTGAACACTTACAAAATTTTTTATGATACAAAATCAGAGGTTATAAAGGCGGCTATTATTGTTAGAAACATGGCGATTACAGTTTTTTCCGATCCTAGGAATCTTGATTATAATTCTGCAATGATTGACATCTCTTTTAGAGGATACGATTTTACTGTATTTTCATATTATTTTGAACCTTCAGTTAATATTGATTTGGATCTAAGAAAAATTGAGCATATGTTTTCAAATAGAGTGTTAAAAAGACTTATTTGGTGCATGGATGCAAATAGTAAGTCTGAAGTTTGGTTTAGTCCTGTGACTGACTCTAGAGGCATTAAGTTATGTGAATTCTTCAGTACATGGCAATTGATTACGGTAAATGAGGATTATGGGCCTACGTTTAGTTCTGGTCAGGGTACTAGCTATATTGATATTACAGCTGTTGGAACTGATGTGCTTAGATTACTTGATAGGTGGTTTATACCAGACTATGATTCCCTCTCTGATCATAGAATGATTTCTTTTGGCTGAAAATTCCCAGTTCAGCTAGGGCTTGTGACTGTTCTGCAGAAACAAATCTTTTCAATACTAAAAGAGCAAATTGGAACATGTTTTATTCTCACTGTTCTAAAGCCGAGAATGCCGTATTAGATTTTTTGAATAACTGTATACTACCTGATAGTCTCGAATTATGTGTTCAAGATGTGCAAGATATAATTATATCGGCTGCAGAAAAATCTATCCCTTTGAAAAAGAGAGGATGTCATAAAGTACCCTGGTGGTCCGTTGAATTATTTTGCATGCGTAAACAATTGAATGCAGCAAGAAGACGATATCAAAGAACAAAGAATTCCGTTCTGAGGGAAGTTTATAGAGAAAATTACATTCAAATTAGGGTAAAATATAAATTCAAACTTGATGAAAGCAAGGCGAACTCTTGGAAATCTTTTCTCGCTGATATTACTGTACTGAATGTTTGGAAGAAAATTTATACTCATGGAGTGAAAAACAATTTTACTAAAAGACTTGAAATCTCAGGAATCGAAGTCTCCTCTGGACATTTTACTTCTTCTTTTGAAGATACTATAGATGCCATCTTGAGGAAATCTTTTCCTCGTGATCCAAATAGTCAAGATAATTCTCAACATAGGGTTTTGCGTTCAGAAGCTGATTTGGTTTATGAAAGTGATGATGATATACCTTTTTCAAGAACAGAAATTGACAGTGTTATAGGTAATTTAAGTTTAAATAAATCTCCTGGTTCCGACAGAATTAATAATGAACTGATTAAGAAGTTTCACAATTGTTCTCCTTCTGTCCTTTTGCCTCTCTTTAACAAATGCTTGAAATTGGGTGTTTTCCCAAAGATTTGGAAAAGAGCAAAAATTGTACTTCTTCCTAAAAGTACTGAATTGTCAAGGACGCACATAGACAATATTCGTTGCATAAGCTTACTCCCTTGTTTGGGAAAGTGCTTGGAAAAACTCTGCATTACTAGACTTAACCACTATTTAAGAAAGTCTAGTCTTTTAAGTGACGACCAGTACGGTTTTACTCCTCAAAGGTCAGCAGAGGATGCCTTGGTACGCCTTTGTGATTTAGTCAAGGAGGGCAAGCGAAAAAACGTGACTTTTCTAATTTCCTTGGACATTAAAGGAGCTTTCGATAATGCCTGGTGGCCTGGCATCTTGCACCTGCTCAAAAGTTTCAAAGTTCCTAAAAACATCTTTTGCCTTATTAGAAGCTTCTTACAATATCGTTCAGCTGATCTTACATTGGGTAATGTCACAACGAATATTGCTTTAGAAAAAGGCTGCCCTCAAGGGTCAGTTATGGGACCTTTTCTGTGGAATTTAATTATGAACGATCTTCTTTGCAATATCTCAAAGTTCCCGAATTGTCATAAAATAGCTTTTGCAGATGATGTACTTCTTATTGTCCAGTGTAAAGACTTTCAGGATGCCTGCACTTTGTCACAAAACATTCTTGATAATATTTTTAAATGGTCAGAGCTATATAAGTTAGAGTTTAATCCACTTAAATCAAAAGTAATGAAAATTTATAAAAAATCGACAGTAGATCAAAAAATCAACTTAAAACTTGGAGGTGTAACAATTGAAGAAGTGCACAAGATTAAGTATTTGGGCATAATTGTTGATAACAAAATGCAGTGGAAGGAGCATATCTCTTATATTTCTAGCAAAAGTGAAAAAATTCTTCTTGGACTGTTAAGAATTGCAAACAATACTTTTGGGGTGAAAACTAATGTTCTTCAGTTGATTTATAAGCAGGGGATAGTACCTCTTATATCTTATGCATCGAGAGCTTGGGGACACTCTTTAAGAAAGAAAATTAATAGTAGACTGATTAGGAGAACGCAACGGAGGTTTTTACTTCGTGTCATTAAAGGATACAAAACTCTTAGCTATGAAGCAGTGTTTGCGATTTCTGGAATGCCACCTATTGACTTGGCTATTTTGAACAATCTTGATGTTCGCAAAAGCTTTTTGAGTACCAGCCTTGGAACGCTGGATGGGGTGATTCCAATTTCATTATTGCCACACCCTTCATGTAGAAAGGCTATCACTCTTGTAACTTATTCAAATGAAGTTCTTCAAGATTATAAAACTATTTGTTTCACGGATGGCAGTAAATTGAATGGAAGAGTTGGTCTTGCCTGCGTTATTTACGAGGAAGGATTTGAAAAAGCTACTTTCCAGCATCGAATAAGAGATGAATGCTCTGTTTTTCAAGCCGAACTACTCTGCATTAATCTTGCCGTAAAAGTGATTCAGGACTCTCTCCGTCAGGGCGATACTCTCAAATTTCTTATTTGCACCGACTCGCTCTCTTCGCTTTATTCTTTGCACAATATAAATTCTACAGAAAAACTTGTTGTGGAGGTTCAATCTATTCTGTACAACCTTGAAGACTGTGATATCCACTTTTCTTATGTTCGGGGCCATAGTGGAAATCTCGGCAATGATAGAGCGGACCAGTTGGCTAAAGAGGCAACTTGCCAAGATATGAGCCTTTCGATGTCTGTGCCATTGTCCCACTGGAAGCATTTAGCTTGGGAAAGAACTGTTTCCGACTGGAACTCCAAATTCTTGGCCTCACCTAAAGCTTTATGGACTAAAAAGTTTTTCCCGACCATTTATCAACGGCTAAAATGTAAGAAATTTGTTACTGATTTTAAGTTATCCCAGATTCTAACAGGACATGGTAATTTTAAGAGCTATTTATTTAGGTTTAACTTAATTGATAATGATATTTGTTCTTGTGGTCTGGACGCTGAAACCGCGGAACATGTCTTGTTGTATTGTAATCTATATTGTTGTAAAAGAGAAAATTTTAAAAAGGAGTTAAAATGCTTAGGTATTTCCTGGCCACCCATTTTTCTTTGTTAGTCAATTGTTCTGAAAGCCTTAATGTCTTGAGAAAATTTGTTACAGTATAGATTTTTAAAATTTTACAGATACTTTCCTTTCTTTATATTTGTGTATTTCCTCCCTTCCTTTATTTTAGTTTTGGCTCTTTATGTCCCCCCCTTTTTGTGTCCCCCCTTTATTATGTTTTTTTCTTCTTAATTATGTTTTTTGTTGTTGTTATTATTATTGTTTTGTAATGTTGTTACCACTTACGTCTGTAAGCCTCATGTTATGCAATGTGGAGCATGAGGAGTTTTGCAAATAAATTTATTTAAAAAAAATTATTATTGAACATTCTGTGCCTGGACAAATTATGCTCACAAAAGGGAAAATCACTTCCTTAGTTTACTAGAAGAAAGTGGCAAAATCATTGCTGTGTGTAACTCAGTAACTTTAAATTAAGGACATGAAAACTGAAAATGGATGATATTGGATTACTCCAATAATTCTCAGTCCTTTCTATTAAAAAAAAATTAATCAAAATAATGGTTGAATGTAAATTTAATTTGTCGTTCTTTTTTTTCTCTTTCACTATTTACATTTATTTCAAAGTGAATGCTTTTTCATACTTTTGATTTTTCTATCATGTCTCTATTCAAATTAACTTTTCTGATATTTTATTTGGAGGATTGCTATGAAAGAGACGAAAGTGTGGTTCTACAATATGATAATTGGATCCTCCTAGACCAGGAAAAGGGAAGGAATCTTAGGACCACTCCATTGAAACTTCTCACTCATCTCATGATTCACATGGGGGGAGGGGGCTATTTTACGACACCGACACTCGAACACAAACACGCCTTAATTAGCTTGTTAAAAAAACGTGGGAACCATTCTTCTCATTTCTTTTCCCTGATTTATTCTTTTTGGCTAGATATTTTTTAACTCTATATCTTGATTAGAACGAATATTTTAATTATATTACAACGCAAAATATTTTTAATGTAAACGGATTAATAATTTTTTTTTTGAATTTTGTAAAGTATTAATAACATAAAAATAGACATTTGAATCAATACTGAAAAATAATTGCTATTATGCATCTCTCTATGCTGTACATCAAATATTATCATTATTACACTTTTATTAAGTTTTTTCACGCAATTTATTTGTGAGAAATTTAATGAAAATATTATTGTATGAAAAATATAAGAAATTATATCGAAGTCATGCTTCTATTAGAAGTCTATTTTTATAACTATTCGACGGTGTGTAAAAAACTTCATGTAAGATTATAGCGAGATAAAAGGTCAAAGCAAAATGACCATATAAGTAGTACATATATATATTTTAGATTTTCTAAAAAATATGAATTTTTTCGTTTACTTTTTTGCTGGTTCTTTTTTAAGTTGCTTACTTAAAAAATGAATGTTTTAAAATCATTAATTAAACTCATTGTTTTTAAAATTTTTACTTCCCCTTCCCCCCCAAAAATATAAATTTTTTAAAAACACGTAAGGAGGGAAAGTACCTTTATACATTGTAAAAATCAATTTTTGAAAAATATTTTTAAAAATTATTACAGAAGGCTAGAAACGTTTTAAAGCAAACCTAATCAATATCCAACAGTAATTACGCTCTCTGCAATAAAAAATATAGATGTGAACAGAAACTAATATTATAAAAAAAGTTAACGAATAGATTTTTCGTTAATTTCTGATTGAATTTCGTTGGCTGGTCTCTCTCTCTCTCTCTCTCTTTTGTTTTGTTAATATCGCACTTCGAAACAACGTGAGGGGTATAGAGGTGACGAACTTCGTAATTTTAAATCACGATGAATTCAGGAGGATGACACCTGATTTGACATTTTACTCTCCAGACTGTTCAGATTGGAAATACACTATTAATGTTTTTTATTTAATATAGAGTTATATAACAGGGGCATAGCTAGGTAACCAAACGCCTTGGTGCAACAACAACAAACAAAAAAAACCACCGAGGGTCCTATTTTGATTGGACTTTATCAAGTAAAAATATATTAGTAATTTAAATATACAAAGCTATTTTAACATCAGCCCATTATCATGATCTGCAGAATATAGGAAGTTGTCGTGTTAGCCTAGTGGACAAGGTAACAGACTAGTGGCTGGTATGTCATGAGTTCGAGCCCAGTACCACTGAAGACCCGCCGTGTAGGGGAGCAATGCACGTCAAATCTGTTGAGAGCTCAAAAGTCCTCCCGTTGGTGTGGTAGTTAGGAGAGGTGATGCCAGCTCTGGCGTCGTCCTCGTCACTTGACCATGGTTCAAAATTACGAGGTTCGTCTCCAAAAGCCCTCGTCTGAACAGTGCGACGTTAATATTCACTCACGCAGAACAGAGGAAAGTAAAGCCACATACTACTTACAGGTATGTGTATGAGTTTTCCTGAGTAAACTTTAGTGAGATTACCCAGTTTCGATTTAACACGGGATAGACCAGGAAACGATACAAAAAATAAGCATGAAAATGATACAATATTATAATTATTTTTACCCCCCCCCCTGCAAAAGTGGGAGTGGGACAAAATTACATAAATCTATTTATTACAGATACGAGTTGTGGCGAAATACTCGAAGAGGAAAATAGCTTATTATGAATAATACTGTTATTAAAAAAAATTACCAAGAAGAAATAGCTTCCTGTGTAAGTTTAAGACGCATTTTTCATGGAACCTGAAGCTTATTTTCAAGTAACACTTGGAAAAATGAAAAAAATTGAAAAATAACATAAATTTTCAATAAGTAAATTCGCAACATCATATACACAAAGGAAAGGAAAGAGAGGCCCCTGACCACTCCCAAGGTGTTCTCTCTCAAAATTGGGGTGGAACCGAGCCAAATCGTACTGTCACCTGCATGGTACTCAAAGCTACGGCTAACGACAGGCTTACAGTCTAGCCCGATGCCATTATGAATATCGTGGGCCTCGATCTGACTACATCAGACAGGTGGCATTAGTAACAATAACAAGGAAAGGAAGGATTTTCTCTCTGAATTGTTTAAATTTGTTTTTAATTTTAAGAAATACTTAAATAGCGGATAAATTTAAAATTGTAGGTTTTTTTTCAGAATACACAAGCATTCTTCCATTTTCAATTTTATAAAAGAATGTAGAACTATAATGTACATCCTTCAAAAGTTATCTAGTGAAAAAGGAAGAAAGCCAATCAGTTTTTATTCTTTTTGTGTTCATACTTTTTGCTATTGAAAAAAATTGAATAATTCCATAACAAAATTTTCTTTGATGCTTTAAAGTTTGTACTTAACAGGGAAAAAAAAGTGAAAAATAAAGCTTCATATGCATTTTCAAAAATTAGCTTCAAAAATTTCCCCTTCATTTTGTTACAAGTAATCGTGAATCGCAATACAATCAACATCATATGTACCAAATATTCACATGCACACAGAAATTTGCAAAATCAAGAAGCTCCAAACAGTGTTACGCATGACAAATATTTATATCTTATTTTCGAAACATGTAATTAAAAGATTTTAAAAGTACAAATTTTATGTTTTATTTAGAAATTAAAGATGCAAAATCTTACATAAAAGTTCTTAAAAATCAATGCTGAAGCACGCATAAAATACTTAGCAATAGTAAAATTCAAACATTTTAATTAATAAAACTGAACCGTAAAAAATATGTTATACAAAATTTATAAACACATATCAGTTAAATTATATCTAGCAAAAAGTTTAAGTGAATATTTCGTATATAAATATAGATGCGATTTTTTTAAGATGAGCACTAAGAAATTTTTTTCCCCTTAGAATAGATACGAAAACTTAGGACTTCTCAGATTTTATAAATTTGGTTGTAATGGGCTTACAAAGGAAGGGCGGTCATCTATAAAGTTTTTTAAGTACCACCAATTGTCTCACGGAAAATATTAGGGACCCTCTATAAAGTCTGGTTTTAAGCCCCAAGCCGGATCTTACAAAGGATTACTTATTCGACATCAGTCAGTCTATATGGGGCCCCTTGAATCCTGGGCCTCCCTGCGATGCGGAGGTATACTTTAAGCCACTGAGTACTACTAACATTTTTTTAAAAATATATATAAAATATATTTTGACGGATTTAAGTATTAAATAAATGGAATTAACTGATTAAATTTGATGTTTTGTGAAAAGTAGTGAAAAATAAATTAGCAGCTCGCATCAATAGGATGACGTTTACTGTAACGACCATTAATTAAAAAAATTGAAGTTAATTTATTATTTTCAAGTCAAAATGTTAACATTCGTCAAAAACGTTAATATTCTGGATAATCTGTGCATGTTTTCACTAAATATTTCAACGTGGTTGACAATATCATATGGAATGCATACATTTATTCCTAATAATGTAAATGAAAATGACTTTCGTTTTATATGCTGCATAAATTTGTAAGTCAGAGAAAATTTTAGTTTATTACAATAAAGTATTTATACTATTTAAGGGATTTTCTCAAAATTTTTCTTCCTTGAATTACTGATTTCAATACACATAACATATTCATTAAAGGTAATATTAGTACTATAAATAAATGGTTTGGAATCACAAACAACTGAAAATTTTAATTTGGATAGGCGACGCAGGATTTCTGAAATGCTAGTGACAAATATGTGACACGTATCTCGTTTCTCCCATCCATATTACGCCGTCTAAGGATTGCAAGGATCAATTTCGTTTAATATGAAGCATACTACGATATTCAAAACAAAGGGTCGTGAATGAAATCAAGATTCGAAACCATAGCGCATTTGGAAAGCCCATTTTTTTTTTTAGCCTGTCCATAACCCAAATATAAATTCTAATGCAAGCAAATAAATATAAAAATTGCAATAAA
This sequence comes from Trichonephila clavata, assembly GCA_019973975.1. Lineage (NCBI taxonomy): Eukaryota > Metazoa > Arthropoda > Arachnida > Araneae > Nephilidae > Trichonephila > Trichonephila clavata. The sequence goes on from BMAO01005432.1 coordinate 9,538, forward strand.
ACTTTCTAAACCTGATGAATTTTATTGAAACAGGTATGAAATGAAATAACTGGGGAGTTTGTGAAATTCATATATAGGATGAAATCATTTTAATACAATTTATGGTGTTTTCCAATCGAAAAAAAACCCTTTTTATAATACTGAATTATCTGATGCCTTAAATTCATTTCATTTTAATTTTTAAAAAAAAACTTTCTTTTATATATTAGAAAATTACATTTAATGACAGATTCCAGTAATATCCTGAAATAATTTTTTTAAATAACACTGAGACTTCGACATTTATATAAGTGGCGTTCGAGATTTGATTCCAATACAAAGACAGAGACGGATTAAGTTAGTTGGAGGACCCTGGCGGTAAAAGGTTTGAGGCCCATGAATTCAAGAGTAATAAACTAAAATAGTGAAAAGGTTCGTTAAACTTAAAATCTCGTAATAAAATGTATAGCTATAGAAAAACTCAATTGCTCATGATAAACCTTAACTTTAAAAAAATTGGAAATTAAAACTTGGAATTTCGGATAATATGTCAACTGGCTACATGTGATGACCGTCGTCCTTATATAGGCCTAGTAGATTTGTGCAATTGTAAGTCATACACATTTATTTGTTTGGGGTTTGTACGAGTATATGACAACGTATGCTACGCACTGTTTACTTTTATGCGTCATAGTTGGGGCCTACATTTGTGCAGGGGCTCAGGGTCTACTTTTGCGAAAGGGCCCAGGTCCCCAAGAAGTCTAAAGACATCCCTGCTTACTGTACTAAATATAAAGATGTATAAATGTGCTGTGTGTGAAGCCTTCTGTGCGTATAAATTGTATAAATCTTGTGGTAAGAATTGCTCAAGTTTAGGGCCCCTGGCGGCCATCCAGCCGCTTAATCCACCTCTGCACAAAGGCCTTAATTTATCAGACTCTAACTAGGTCTGGGCCTATAGTATTTGTATCTCGTGAAGAAAGATTACCAAAGAAATTCAAAATTGAAAGATTTCTAAGCAAAACGATGTTTGATATCAGTGGCGTAATGTACGCTCCCGCAACGTGTGTGTGGGGGGGGGGAGCCCGGGGTGTTACGGTTTTGCAATTCTTTGTAAGATATGGCTTGGGGCCCAAAATCTGATCTTGCATGGAGGTCCTAATATTCTACGTAACGCCATTGTTAACTAGTAAATTTTTTTCATCAGATTATTTTCCAAAAACTCAATAAATGTTTTGTTTTTCAAAAAATTTAAAATTTTGCAATAAATTTAATTAAGTTCTTATGAATGTTTTTGTTTTATTGATTTTTATTAGATACATGAATATTTAGATCTATATAAATAAAATGTACTCTAATAAACTTAATTTTGGTGAAATATGTTTTTTTTTTACTATATCCTTTAACACGAAAAAATATTTCATTTCCAAAATAATCAGCTTCGTGTTAAACAATTTTCACCGTAATCGGAAATATACGTATTTTTTTTTTAAAAAAAGATTAAAAAACAAAAATATTAACAGCTAAACTAGTTTCATGAAAAATTTTATATTATTGTATATGTTTGATTTTCCTGTGCACAATTGTCTGTACTTCATAATATTTAGTATTTTGGATAGCTAACCCTTCTAGCAAAGTAGACATGTTTTTAGAACTTATAAATAATATTGTGCGTATCTCATTACTTGGTACCATCCGAAACATTTTTCAAATGATTTACTACTTGCTAGTATTTCAAAATTACAACATACGTTAAATAATTAATTACATATTAATAATAAAAGTTTTTCTTATGATTATAAAAATATATTAATGTATTTTGAAATGCAATTTTGCTGTACTTTTACCACTTGTAAAAATGATCTAACTGTACTTAACAATTGTCAATATTCTTACACATGGAATTTTATTGCAAAGCTTTATAAAAATATCTCTGTTATTCAATTTGATGAGAACGCGTGAAAAAACAAGAAAAATTCTTTTTGAACTTTACGTAGAAATTTCCTTACTAAATTCCTACGTATTTCTTTATAATTGCATAGTTAATTTCGGCTTATATTTGATTCAAATTATTTTATGATATATCTATTTTTAATGTGAGTATTTACATTCTTATAAAAACTTTGCTTCGTTTATATACATCTTCAAACTGCTTTCTCGGAAGACCACACCTCTAAGCGGATACTATTGAACCACTTTGACCAGATGTCTGCAATAAATGTCAAAAGTAAATTAGCCCCTTTTCAGAGGAAAATGCAGTCAGACTCTATGTCTCCGCTTTTTATCTCTAGAATCTTGCGCACCCTTAAATCAGGGATCGCCAGCACATAATTGCTTATTTCACAGCCAAATCTTGAAAATCGGTTTACTTTAAGGTTTTGGTGATTTAACATCTCTAACAGAATTACTAGCCATTGTAACTCATTTGGAATTGTCCAATTAATATTATACGCATGTTGCTGCAATGACATAAAATCCTTTAGCTAAAAAAATGTTTTTTCCCCTTCTTTTTGAATATAGAAACAATTATGAAGGTTATAAATGTTAAGCTTTGGGTACATAGTGATCTCAATAAGGAAATTTTTCAATAAAATTTGTTACACCACCCTTTATACTGCACAAACCATTGTCTTTTTCAAATGGTTTTGGATCATATCTACTGTATTAAAAAGTGTTGTGTAACTAATATTGTTGACAGTCTTAAACAATCTTTAATGCTTTAGAAAGTCTTTCACAACTGTGATGCAATTATAATGTATATGTCACCACAGCTGAAAATTCCATCTAGCACTTTTTAAGATCAAAAAGTCATTCAAGACTTTCAGAGATGTAAGAATATTTACTTCATTCATCTGGTTGATACACAGAACACATATAAAGCAACCTGAAAAACTATAACTATTTAAAGTATTTATAAAACAAATAGTATATCAAAAACTGGTCCATTACTGGACAAAAAAATAAATCCTTATTAGTACATCTATACCATAAAAAAGACAATCACATTATATCATTACTTTCACTACCACTTTCCTCATCACCCATGAAATGTAACATATGGATGAAATACCTGTATAGGCAAGGCAGATTTTCAAGGTCTATTCCTGTATAACAAACAGCACAAATATTATCAAAATGATGAATAATTTATTATTAAGAATTATTTACACATAAGTTAAAACACATTACTTACTTTAGTATATTGTTTTGCTTGTATTGATAGCAAGCATTAACATCACTTGATTCTATATATTTTATATTAAACACTTACCTGCAAAAAGTATACATGTAATTTCTAAATTCGTATGTTCCAAAAGTATAAATCAATTTTTTTGCCTAAAAATTTATTAAGAATGAATGATATAAAAAATTACCATATTCCCATCACTTTCCAAAATTTGTGTGGTAACATTCAACTGCAATGAAATCTCTATCCTGCATGATTTTTAAATTATATACTTTTAATATACTGTCATAAAGCCATTTGTGACAAAAATTTGGTCATTTTTGATAATTACTTACCTCCTCATCTGATATAAAAATATACAACTTTACCCCATAAAAACATAGCTAAATGTCTTGGAAAACATAAAACAACTCCACTACAAGCATATATCAGGTGTTAAAGATACAGTTAAGTTTTTTTTTGCAAATAGCTTTTGAATTGAGTAATGCTGACTTGCCTGAGCTTGAATGTTTTCTTTCTTGACAACTAAAAAAAGAACATTCCAGAGCTTTCCTTTTTATATCCCCAATAGTTGGCTTAAATATTTACTGCTAGTTTAAATGCTGATTGGGAGGTAGGTACAAGAGGATCAGGTAAATAATTCTTTAGTAATTACTTTTTACCTTTCTTTTACTGAATTGCATGTTGAGACAATTGTTCCTGAACTATTTTACCTTGCAATAAACAATTTAATACTACAAGTAGAAGTTCAGTCTCCTGGTTTTTCTTATGTCATTACATATTTCTTTGGCGGAAGACCCCACACCACACTTTCTATCTGAGATATGGAAAGAAGTATATTCAACATTTTCAACAACATGGAATCTCTCAAACAATTTAAGAATGAACTTAATATGTTTACATGGTGCATGATTATCTGAGCATTCACATGTATACCAAGCCAAACATGATAATTTTACACACCTGTAATGGCATTGATCACACACACACATAACCTCTTTCTGAAATGCTACCATAATCTTTTTAACAACATAAAATACATCTCCATTAGTTTGCGATTTTACAAACCAAGAATTTGTTGCCTGGTCATAAATATCTGTCAGGAATCTTCAATTCATTTTGAAATGGAAATAGGTTGTGAGGATATAAACTGGGGAGAGTACCATTTAAAATTCTATAATGTGCTAAATATGTGTCATGCTGTATTTTCAACAAACTATCTGCTTGACAGTTAAATTTTCATTTTAAAATAATTGGACATTCATGTATTGTGAATAGATTAACAATATATATTTTTATCAGTATTGGCATGCAGAAGTAGATGATGTGACTTATACTATTAGTAGGCTGAATTACAATAATTATCATCAAAATATTTATTGAAAGCAGGCTTTTTATCAGTCGACGCAATTTTAAAATTTTCCATTATTTGTCTACATCTGATTGAACTTATTCCTTCCAAATGAGCTACTAGAGAAATTTCCCTTCGCATTTCAAAATTGGAAAACAAGATCATTTAATCATTTCTTCCAAGTGCATTGAAGGCGTAATGCAATTAATTTTTAACTGGGCACCCTTTCTCTCAGAATGTTGAAACACAATACATATTTCCTGTATTTAATTTATTAGTAATAACATGAGCAACAGAGTAAAGTATTCCTTATTAGTCAAGTACAATTAAACTTCTATTAACCGAATACATATTCTAATACTGAAGATTTTTCAATACCCACTTCAAGATTAGCTTTAATGAACTCTATACAAGTTTTATAAACCAGTTGAAATGCTTGATTATGCTTTGAAAAATATATTATACTGATCCCTTAATAGTCTTTATAAAGAGTGATTCTACCAAGAGAGAGAGAGATATTCCATTAATAATTAGAATATAGAATCTTTGATATTTCTATACAACTAGTTTTTCTTTTATATGTCTAGGAAGCTTCACATTTAGCAAATGTGTTAAATATCTAAATCTACAATTTCACTCATGATATGACAAAAGGTTAAGGGAAAGTTAAATCTCAACATTTGTGTAGATCTTTACATGTGATTCGTATAAAATTTTTTGCAATAGATAATACATTCCAATAATGATTTTTTTCTTACTTTAATTAAATAAATGTATTTTCTTATTAAGAATAGTGTTATTACCTTTGGTTGGATCCTAGCAGGGCACCCTTCTTTTACAAGAACACCTCCAGAAAATTTGTATTTTCTATTATTATTCTCACAATCATTTAAAAATTTAGCCAAACAATTTACCTCATATATTTACGCTAATTTTTCATAACAATCAATAGAACTTTCGATTTAACGACAAAAAAGTTTACACTCACGAGATCCGCCAAGGGGCAATCACCCAGCAGGAACTAAAAAAATAATGAATCTACTACAATGGTAAATACCTGGAAATTTTAAAACGTATTATTAAAACATTATAAATAATCAAAGCATAAAATTTTTACATTCACGTGATCGGAGAATCGAGCTTTTACACGTCAGAAGCTAGAAAGTCGATGAACGGAAAATGTTAATTACATCAAATCAAAGCACAAAATAAAATAAAAATACAATATAAAAAGAGTAAAATAATAATAATTCAAAATTATGAATCAAAGTTTTTAGTTGTTCACATAAGTTAGAAATTCCAAAAATCAGCAAATATGTTAAAATGATGGAAAACTTAACAGGAAATTGATACAATATAAAAACTGCAAAAAAATTTAACAATCAAACATTATAATTTAAGTTATAAAATACCTAATCAATAAATATCCCCGCTAGAATTTTATATACGAACCTTTCAGCACGAGCGCTATAGCAAGAATGATTTTAGTAGGTTCAATTAAGCCAACGATGAACTTGGCGATTTTCAAAAAGAGGCCAAAAATATCAAAGTAACCCATCCTTGTTTGTAGATTATGGACAAGTTCTACTTTGTAAACAACAACATTGAGTAATACCCTCCGGAACTTCCGGTTTAATGTTGATCTATGGGAAAACATCGAAATTCAACTGAGTTTTTCAAAGTTCTAATGCAAGTTTTTGAAACATTTTTTGAACTATATGGATAGTAGATGATCTGCAGATTTCACACTCGGAATTTCATATTATTTCTTTCAGTATCTTTTCTAAAATACCTTTTTTAATTTTTTATCTCACTTAGAGCAAGGTTGCCACAATTGCTTGCTTATTGCGTTTTTTGGCGATGTTTGGAATATGTAACTAGTGTAAGTGTACTAAGTAATTAGTGTTATTTTGCGTATTGGAATTTGTTTTATCGTTCATAACTTACGGTATCATACTATAAGATTAATTATAATAATTGTATTTGTCTATTTGAATCGTTTGTTTCTTTCTTGGTTACGAAAACAAATAGTAATTACATACTTCGGAATTTTTTTTTGTATAAATGTTATATTCATTAAGATATTGCATGTACTTGCCGCCATTTTTTTTCTACATATTACATTTTTTATAGTTATTGGATTAAATTTCTTCCATATTCATTTGAAGAAGAGTAATTATAAATATGTGTAAAATACTTTTTATTATTTATAATTGTTACTTTTTGACTAATTTAAGATTAATTAGTTATTTAATTTCTGATATGTATGTACGTATTCCATTTGTAACATCTACTGACAAAGTTTTCCATTGTCAATTTATTGAATTTGATGAAAATTACTGGAATTTGAAAAATCACTTCTTGTTCGCTTTTTACAAACATATGTTTTGCCAGAAATTTTAGATTAATTTCTGTGTTTTGTATAGTTGGAAATTATTAGAAAATAACAAATCATGTTATTTTATCTATTTTCATATAAAATAACTTGTTCTTGAAAATATATTTTAATATTATTAGGATATCCAGGTTTTTAGCATTGTTTATTATTTTATTTTACACTGTATGGAAATATTTGTTTGGCTTACATATGTTATATTTTTAAAAATATTTATTACTTAGCATGTGTTTGAAAATGCTACTATTTTTGAACAATGTTTCAACTTCATATATTGTATGGATTATGTATTTTAATAAATTTTTTATGTTATATGCAATTTATTGTGCTGTAAAAATAAAAAATTCATTTTCATTAAAGAATAAATCTTTTATCATTAATCAAAAACTTTCATGTTAACTAACTCTAATATTATGTAATTTTTTAAGGATTTTTCTACAAATTTAAATTGTATTTTAAAACAGTCTATAGTATTCATATATATCATACTATTTTTAAAATTTATATGCAATTCAATAAGTAAAAAATATATTAAAGACAAAGGATAATTAAATTGAATTTCTAAAGACTGTTACGCCTTTTCTCTTATGTGATATTTTCACTTAATATTGTGTAATAATTACTATAAATTATAAATCAAATTTTTTTAAAACAAATTTCCTTAATTTGCATATTTTTCAATGGTTTTGAATCATTACTACATTATAGAATGAATATTGCCTTTACTTTTAATATGTTGGAATCATGTCACAAAACAAGGAAAACTTGAATAATGTATGTTTATTGAAATGAAAAATTTAATTTAAATTCAAAGTTGCTTACAAGAATATTAAATTAAGAACTTATGGTAGCATTGTTATCAATCATAATATATACACTTGTAAAGCAAAAAATACTTTCATATTAACCAATAATCTATGTACACTAGCTGTTATTTTCTAATATTTACATAAAGTTTGCTGTTTGTGAAAAAACATTTCAGAGTATTACTATTTGACGGATATCTAGATTAATATGATATTCATTATTTTATTTGGTTTACATGTGAGATAGAATTTTCAATTTAGATTTAAATAAATATTTTATGCAACAATATTTTTATAAATATTTATTACTTTCCATTTTTAAAATGCTGCTAACAAATTCCAATGCACTTAAGAGATGCATTTAAAAAAGAAATAACATGAAGTCTTTTTTAAAAAGGTTTCTTTTATAAAATTTAAACATCAGTAGAGAAAATAGTACATTATCAATAAGTAACTTGCAGTAAGCAAGAATTAACTGAGTAACACATGACAAATAATGAATTTATCTCCTATAACAATACACGCATTGAGAAACTTTTAATAAGTTCAATACCCAATTTTCAAGAATTCTAGCTACAGCAACATTTAAGAATAAAATATTAAAATGCATTTGGAAATCTAAGCAAATGTATGTTATAGACATTTTCAAATAAAATTATTTACATTAATCAGTATTCAAAATAACTTTATTCAAGAATATGAGAAATTTGATATTTACAACAACAGCAAATTTTAACTTTCAGCCCTGAATTTCTACATTATACAGGACGTTTCAATTATTGACGAATATGTCTTGATTTTGCAAGCCATGTTTACTGGGAAATAATTCAAGAATTTTTTCCAATTTTCACAATTTCTAAGTTATTGATCATCTGAGAATGACAATTGAGGAGAAAAAACAACTTATTGACTCGTTAAAAGATTTTATATTAAAATCTAAATTAAAGTAAACCCCTTTCAGTCAATAGAAATAATGTTTTAATCATTTTTATTTTAATTAGTGAAGTACAGGTTTTAGTCAACCTTTGAATATAAATACCTTTAATGCTGGATTTCAGCTTCCAGCACTGATCATTGTACATGCATGGCTAGGTGTATATTGTTTTTTCAAATTAATAAAAAGGATAACATCTTTATTCCTCAATTTACATACGAATTTCAATATTTTATGAGATTCATTGTTTTTAATTATTTTGAGGGTAACTGTATATTTTAAAAATAATTCTCCAATATGTTCCATACCATTCTTATAATAGGGCATTTAAACTTTTGTGTTCTTTGAAACTGTCCAATTCTACTTGTTTGGATTCATCTGTTATATTTAAAATTAGCATTCTTTCAGATTAAGAGAAGTTTGTTCTCATGTTGCAGCATTTGTGACATTTACTGACAGATTTTTCATTGCTAAGTAATAGAATATGATGAAACTTATTGGAATTTCTAAACACCAATTCTTAATTTTTCAATAAATATGTTTTGCCATAAATTTAAAAAAATTATTCTTAACTTATGCTTTAAAAAATTCATTCAGGTATATTGTAATCCCAATATGTATATAATTTTGTACAGACAAAATTCCCCTACAAGGGGCTGTTAAAAGTAGAAATCGCTGCGAAGTAGCAAGTTTGGGTGGTTATTATGAGAAGCACATACTGGATAGTGTCAATAAACCAGCTCTCTGGTGCTGTTAAAGAGTATCAATAGTATGCATGTAATTAAATTCATTAGTTTTGTAATGCTTGCCTTAGTCCTTTGAATTCTGTCAATGACGGATTCTTTCAAAAAGATTGAGAATGAATTTTACAAACTGGTTAATGAAAGTTTATATGTAAAACAGATAAATAGATTTCTAGATATAAAATAAAATTTTAAAAAAATTTATTTGGCCATCTTTATAAAAAAAATAATACAAAGAAAAATACACTATTAATTACAATAAATTGAGATTATCTAATGTTAACTTGCAACCATTTTGAACAGTACAATGATATTAATTGCATGTATTGGAATAGTATATTTTTTTATTTGTAAGTATTTGAAATACAAACTGTTTATTTGCTGAGTTTGAATATCCACTTAACACCGCAGACCTTCCCTTTTTGTAGTGAGTAGCCTTCTGTGACCTTGATCATTGGAAATTTTAAAAAATTGCTTATTTGCCATTATTTTGAACTACACAGTGTTTATTTACAATTTAAGCTACATATTTTTCTATTTATAATTGTTTGAATTACATATTGTTCATTTGTAATTATTTGAATTACACAGTGCTTATTTTCATATACCTATAATACTAAAGAATTATTTGAAGAATTTTTAAATCAAATAGAGGCAATTATAAAATTAATTAACTAATGACATACACACAATTCAAATATATACATTCATATTAATTCAAATTTTTAAATATTCCATTTTTTGAGTTAACTAAGATCAAAATAATTGTAACAATATAAGAAGCTAAATCTCTTGCATATTATCTTATATTTAATATAATACTAAGTAAAATTCATGTTTAGAACATTTTTTTTTATATTTTCAGAATTTAAAATAAAGGATATCAATTTTCCATAGTATTAAAGGAGATATCCTGTTAAAATTCCCCTTTAATAAAAATCAGGATACATAACTAATAAAAGAACTGATTGAACTATTAACAGATTCTGAGTTAAAATGAAGATATGAATTAGATGATCTTGAATTTTGGTTCAAAATTTACACAGAATATTTTCACATTTCAGCAAAGCTGTAAAAGGACTTTAATACAACATATTTATGTGAAGTCTTTAATTTGTGTGAAAAGTCTTTAACACAAGTAAAAAAAAAACACTACACAGAAATAAATTGGATGATTGACATAAAAAATACACACATTTGCAAATAACAAATAGAACCGATTGTAATTTTTTTTTTCCAAAACAAATTTGGTATCCAGCTTCAAACTTCATTGGATTGTCCTAATTCCTTCAATTTCTGCAAGAAAAATGATTTAAAAGTAAAATTTTCATAAATAAATATTTATCAGTCAAAAAATTCATAATGCAATTTAAATTTAGAATAAATTGAAAAGAAATCAATTGCTAATCTTCAGTTTAACAAATATGTATGAATTAAATAAATATGTAAATTAGCACAATTACTTGGATTACTTTAGTTATTAATAAAATTTGAACATACCAAATAAGTGAGCATTTTGCACTTGCCTACATTTCATGTGTAACATATTAGTTCATGAAGCTTGAAGAACCTTGATCCTCCATACAGGCGAATATTCACGAGACATAATCAGGATGCTCCGAGCTCTCTACAAAGCAGTTTAATTCCTATAATAATTGCCAATGCTTAATTCATGAGATCTATATTAATAATAGTTGACTATGTACAAGAGCAAAATAAATAGCTCACACAAAGGCTTAGTTAAAATTATCATTTCAATTAAAAAATCATCTCAATCATAAAACGATATATTATAAATCATAAAACAAAATATTAGACTTATTTTTTAGCACAACTGATTCAATGTAACCTAGAAATTTTAAAATTAGTCTAACAAAACTAGTGTATCTAGATAACTTTTATTTCTATGTTACGTAATTACACCCACTATGCAACGCAAAAAAACAATTGAATTCATACAACAAATATTCGTGCAACAGAAACAAGCTATTTTTTTAATTAACATTTTTTCAAGAAATACAAATATAAGTGATTGTGTAATTAATATAAATAAAAGCAGTCGAAAATTATTTCTGATTGTGTGTTGTGAAAACTGTCGCCAAAATTGCTGCCAAGGTTACCATAAATAAGAATCGAGCAATGTTTGTAACAAATACACGGGATTATTTCGAAAAAGCACAACAAAATTTGAATAATATCATTTAAACACAAACTTGTAATGAAATGCTTATTAAATAACACAGATTTAACTCTCGCTTACCAATTTTTCGGTTGCAAAGTAGTCTCTTATTGTAGCCATGTGGATAGACTCGTAGGACAGCGGTAAATTAAACGGTGATTTAAAAATTCGTAGAGGTTCTCAGAAAAAGATCCACATGTGGAACAAAGAGTGCATAGTTTACTCTCTTTCATGTCGGTAATTTTAAAAGGCTAAAAATTCTGCTTAAGAAATGCAAGGAAAATTAAAATTACTTCTGCTTAAGTTTGTATACAAAACAATGTTATTTTGTTGAAACCGGAAGAAGTTGAGGGTATTTAACGACCGCAGCGCCCCCATAGTAAGCTTTACGGTAGAACTTGTCCT
>BMAO01005433.1:0-23403 GCA_019973975.1 Trichonephila clavata
AGTGTAAATGTGTATTTTATTTTTAATTATGCCAGTGTGTATTATGTTTATTTATTTTCAATAAAATCAATAATTTTTTTCCAAAAATAATCTTTTATTTCCGACTTTTCAATATGCTCGCGCCGCTCTCGTATAGTTATCACTCCCCTTGGGAGGGCGCTACAGTTTGAAAACGCTGGTTTAAAGAAATAGATGGCGTTAGAGATATTCCTGGAAGTGTCAGGTGAAGCTTGAGTGAAACAACTGTTCAAATTAAACACTTAACGTACATTTTACAAGTTACAAGGCTCCTCACTTTAAATTTACTAATATAATGGTCTTATAAGAAAATTGTTCATAATAATACTAACAATACATTTAAAAAATGTCTAATTAATAACGGTTTGAGCAAAATAAATATTCATAATTAGGACAGAACTTTAGAATTTAAACTTAAATTGAGTGTTAGTAAGTTCTTTGAAGTTGACTGAAGAAATGAATTGATCTTTGGGAAGGATACTCATAATAAAAATGATTATCTGAATCTAAAATAAAATTATATACACACACACACGTCTATTGATCTTACTAACCTTCAAACTTACTAAATAATACGAGGAGGCAATATCGCTTTTCCCTAACGAATCATGATCTTTAAAAATGCAGTTATGAAATATAAAAGGACGATTCTCTCTCCTTTGAAATTCTTCCAGACATATTAATGATCAAAGCAATTAAAATTTTAGTGGGTTCTATCAAAGATTTCTGATACTTGTGACGAAATTTAAGTAAGCAAATTATATAAATTGTTTTATAATCCCATGTTATTATTCTATAATACCTAGACATTGCTTGATATAATGCTTGCAACTTTTCAGAACATTAATTTTAAATCGTCTGAAGGTATAGTAAATGTATACAAATTCAATTCTGTAATTTTATTTTTAGCGAAGAGAAATATTATATATTGTTTACGTCCCCAAAAAATATATGCTTGGCTTACATTGCAAAAAAATTGCTAGTAAAACAATACCTGAATCTGCGAGTTTTGTGAAGCTTATAAGGAGAAATTTTTAAATTAAGGTATTTTTTAGTAGAATCTGTAGTATAACGTATAATATAATGTAATAAAAATAAATACACAGATTAAGGCCACACACAGTACTCTAAAAATGACAAAAATATCGCGGTACCATTTTTTTCTTCCATTTTCCTGTAGTCTAAGTGATTGGAAAGTTTGCCCCTAATTATCAGATCTCTGATAAACAATTGTTTTCAAGTTATTGGATTTTTTTTAGTTTAGTTTAAAGTTTCGTTTTCAGTTCAAAGCATTTTTATAAAAATTTTGTGTTTCAAAAGTTTTGCGAAAACATTATGTTGAGATTTCACCTGAATAATCCCTCGTTGTTAAATGCTATAAATATGACGTTAAAATACACTAAGAATTAAAAATAACAATTTCAATTATATTTAATTAAATTTGGTTTTTATGAACTAATAAGGTGAAAATATAACGTATCCAAAATTACAGCTTTATACAGGCATTATTAGTTTTTATTTTATACCTTTGCAACAAACTTAAAAGGTTTTTTTCTTAGATATTCCTTTTTGAAGATATAAATAAATTTCTATTACATTCGGCAGCGCTTCTCAAAGTTTAATTATTTACGACCCAATTTACAATCATAATTTTTATCGCCCCCTGCCCTACAATAACAATGAATTGCATTCGATTATACTATACTTCTACATTTAAGCTAAAATACACCTCTTACGTGCCACCGGCGTATATAAACGTCCTAAAAAGCAAAAGCGTTAATTGCCCCAGACGTCTATATATGTTTTTCGGAAAGACGATCTGCTATCCATAAAATTATTCCAAAGCCTTTGAAATGCAATAAAAAGACCTTGACAGTGTTTACGAAAAATTTATTTATTTCAGAGTAGATTTTACATATTTTTCCATTCCTTTTCATCCCCCCCCCCCATAAATCACGTACGTTCACCTTCGTGGAAAACAGTTGCATTAGGGAGCAAATCCCGTAAATTTTTAATCGGTATTTAAGGGATTAATTATAAGTTGTACAAATTATCAAAAAGAGTGTAATTTTTGTTAAAATTTTACATATGAAAAGCCCATGGGGTCACAGGTAATCATTAAATTAGTACATTATTTAATTAGTACTGTTAAATTAATTATAAAATACATTGTGCAGTACTGATACATTTATAAGTGTAGTCTATCAGTACAAATGTGTATTTTATATTTTATTATTTCAGAGTGTATTTTGTTTGTTTACTTCCAGTAAATTAATAATTTTTTTAAAAAATCTTTTGTTTTCGACTTTTTAATATTCTTGCACTGTATATATAATTTTATGGATGACAAACCTATGGGGTCACTAGTAATTTTTAAACTTATTCTAATAGTATTGTTAAATTGATTATGAATACATTGCGTGCAGTACAATGCATGTATAAGTTTATTACTTCATAGTAAATGTGTATTTTAATTTTTTATTATGTCAGAATGTGTTATGTTTGTTTATTTCAGTAAATTAATAATTTTTTAAAATAATATTTTGCTTACGACTTTTCAATATGCTCGCACTCCCCTTTAATAGTCATCACGCCCCTAGGGGGTGCACCTCAAAGTTTGAAAAACGCTGGCTTAGGTCAATACGAATATTTTCAACACAATCAAAAGCTTAACGCTAGGACTCAGACAACAATGACCTGAAATATTAATTATAATATTACATTGTCATTATGTACCCAGCTAAGTTATTGAATAACGCCTAGTGTTTCTAAATATGCACAATTACAATTTAAATTCAGGAAGTCCCAAGAAAAACACCCAAAACATCTCATCCTATAAAATATCTCTTAGAATATCTCAGTGACTTATTATTATAAAATATAAGTAAAGCATGAAAATTACGTAGTGCAATAAAAAATACCATGTAAAGTGTCTCTCTCTCAGTACAAAAATAAAAGAAATCAAACTTTATTTCCAATCACGATTTTTCAATAACAAACTACATGATCTCTCTGGCATTTGCGTTAGACACTTTTTAAAATTATTCTAGCATCCTTCTGCATTTGACAGGTTTTAAAGAATAGCTTTCCTCTATACATATGAAATAAACCATTTCGAAAAAACGTTCTCAACATACTAGTCAAAAGAAAATGTGATGCACAAAGCATGATAAGAATTTAGGGACATTTTTTAATGGACAATTCTTTTATGAGTGTAAAATTATTAAATTAATGATGTCAACAAAGCTAAAATGCAGAATGTCTAGTCATATTTACGGCATTTAGAATCCATTAACGCATAGAAATAAATCTGGAGGTTGCAGAAATTCGAGTTAATGGCTTTTAAGAACTTATTTGTAACTGAGTAAAAGATAATGAGATTCGATGGGAAATGAGAATTATCCTAGAAATAATATTTTCTTCTATAGTACATATCCTATTGATAAAATAATTCCAGGAATTTCGTATAAAGTGTGAAATGAGTCCTTTTTAAAATTCATTTAATGAGAAGCATCCAACTTCAATATTTGGAATTTATAAAACTTCCTCTCTTTCTTCTACTGAAAGTATTTCAATGCTATATATACATGGATTTTGAAAAACTCATTATCTGTTTAAAACCGCAAAATGTAGAATATTCCAAATAATTACATAAAATTGCATTAAAAAAACTATTTTTGTCAACAACAACAACAAAAAAAAACATTTATTGTATCACTTTTTCTTATAGATCAGTGATTTTCCAATTGTTGAGCGCACCCCCTTAGGGAGACGGGATAACTTTACGAGAAAAGTGTCAGCATATCGATAAGTAGAAAACAAACATCATTTAAAAAAGGATTATTAATTACTCAAAGTACACAAATAAAATGCATTCTCTAACATAGTAAAATAAACATTTACCACTGATAAAATACACTTATATAATGTATAGAGTACTTCACAACGTATTTCATAATTAATTTAACAAATCTAAGTTAAGAACAACATTAATAATTACCATTGACCCCCCATGGGCTTGTCATATATAAAAATTAAACACAAATATACAACACTTATCTGGATAATTTGCACGGTTTATAAATAAAGCATTTAAACTGATGATTTATAAAGTTACGCGACTCATTTCCCAATGTCTCCGTTTTCCACGTAGGACGCGCATGTGATGTATGCGGGGGGGGGGGAAGAAAATGAATAAATAAGAAAATCATCTGATATAAGTAAATACTTCGCTAACACACTGTAAAGGTAGATTTATACATTCCAAAGCCTTCGGAAATAATTTTGTGTAGTAGTGCCATATACATACATATTCTACTTCGAGAATATATACGTCAGGGATTTATTATATACGTCAGGGTATTTAACACGCTGGTTGACTAAAGCATATATATTCGCCGGTGGACTTAAGAGGTTAAGGCCTTATTGTAGCTTTAGCCTCAAATAGTATTATTTAATTTCTGCATTGCTATTTGAATGGAAGGAGGAGCGCGGTGAAAATTAATACTAAATATTTGGTGGTAAATATTGGAAGTTTTCGAAGTCACTCTTGTTGATAATGATTAGAACAGTGTTCTTGAACAAGTAGTCGTGACCCCAAATGGGGTTGCATGCAGTGAAAACTAACCAAATTATTAGGATTTTTCATACATCTTTTTGAATAAAATAACTTATTCGCCATGAACAGATAGTTAGAAACATTGTATCTCAACTATAATCAAGGAAAGAAAATACATACAACTTACTTTTTGACTTAAGGTATCCGACTACCCTTAAATTGTGAATTTTGCCAAAAATTGACAATTTTTTTAATGATTTTATTTTTCAGGCCACATTATTAGTCTTATGAAATTAACAAGTTTAGTAGAACAAGTCAGTAGAACAAAAACTACAAGTATTTTAGTAAAAGCAGATGCCCTTACTTTAAGCAAATATCCTATACTATAAGACGCGTTTTACTTGAAATGTGTTTTTTTTAAATACTCAAACGCGGCCAGCGATTGCTAAAAATTTTTGAAAATAAATAATTGTAATGTTTTGCTTATGTTCTGTATAATAGTTAAACCTTCAAAATTATCAATCATTGTCCCTTATGTTAATATAATTCCTGTTTATTTATGCAATTTAATATAATCACTAAGATAAAGTGGTCTAGTTTTTCTAAAAAATTAAATATCTTTTACCCCGAAAGGTCCTTTAAAATATGAATAACATAGCATCAGAAGTGAAAAATTTAATGTTTGTTTATAAACTTTTGCTACAGAATGGGCCCGTTTATGTATTTCTTGTAAATTTTTACCCATTTATTTCGCGTTTCAGTAATAATATAATTCTTTTTCTCTTCTTAATTTTAGCATATTTTTCTTAAAATGTTCGAAGCAAAAATAGAATTCACAAAAAATCCCAATATCTCCATTTTTTAAAAAAGTTGTCACAAGTAGTGAGAAACCTTAAATTATAATAAAAAACCATTTAAAAAAATTGTTTTGAACATATTTCGGTTTCTGTTTGTTTGCACTTTTGTCTGGTGTTCATGTTGCTTAGCTTCAAATCCATAGATGGCACAGGCTTTATTTAAGACAAATAACAACAAAATTAAGAAAAAAATGTTTAGAAATATAAAATTCGGGTAATCCCCGTAACTCCGTAATACAATGAAAACAAACTCTGAAGGAGACCAAGTCACTCACACATATGTGGGGATAAACCGACAATCTTCTGTTTACACTGTCAAAATTAGAAATAAAAAAACTTTTTTTGAGAATCATGCTGGATAAAATATTCGTGTAGAAAAGTTTATTAGGGCGATTCGTGTTATATAAGTGCAAAAAGAAAATAGTTGAATGCATCTAAAAAAATACTAAAACCATCCAAATTTCCCGGCAAATATAATGAACTAGCTGATACACCTATTCTTCACACGGGTGATTTGAAAAATTAAATAATGATTGAAGGATAAAGAAGTTTTTAATAAATTAAATTTACGTGAATAGCAAATTAAAAAAAAGCTTTTTGGCATATCTCAGCTGAACAAAAAACCATATTGTTAAATTTTAGGTCTGAAGGTCTAATAGCCGATAAAAAGATTTTTCATTTATTTATGCACCCCGTAACTGTCTTGTGGGTCGATTTTTTGAATCAAAATTTCCTAATCTAATCTCTGTTCAGAAAAGTAACACATTAATATAAATTTTGTATAATGAACACTTAAAATAGGGTAATAATTTATTTAGATGTTTATACGTTAATATTACTTTCTGTAGTATTTATCTTACTATAAAATTAATATTCGCAAGCAATGCCGTTCCTTATATTATAACGGCGATTCAATAGTAACATAGCGAAATTTTGGTGATAGAACCAAGTTGGCATCCTTTTTGGGACCACGTGGAACTTAGTGATGATTGAACGGTGCAGAAGTTGCTTTGCTGTAGCGCTACCTAGTGGAGATCTGCCACAAAGAGGATAGCCCAAAACCCTTCTCCAAAACAAAAACATATGCATGCCAATTTTCATAGTGATCGGCTGAAACAGTGTTGGGAGTGAAGCAATTTCACATATATACAAACATCCATTTGTATATATATATAGATAGATTTGTCTTCCAGTCATTTAATCGAACATAAAGTATAATAAATTGAAAAAAACCTTAAGAATTTTCGTTCGTATGTGCAACTGCGTTGTGCATAAAATTTTGTTTTTATTACTACTGGTTAGAAATCATGCAAGTGATTAATAATGTTTGCATAATTATTTAATAAATGGAATCCTTCATCTCTAATGAAATTAATAAATCATTCATTTTCCTTTTACAAATATCTTAACTTATTTATATAAAAAGTAACAAAGGAAAATTGAAATGTATGACAAATTCCTTTTAATCTGTGAATTACATATTTTTAATATTCTTCTGATGTGATGAGAGTGGTCTTCTAGCTCTTCGCTTTAATAGTAATGTAAATATTTTCGTTCAATCGATTCCTTTGATCTTACTTTGCACACATTCTTCAAAGTCCTATTTCGTAAAATTTGTTTCCAAATTATCTCGAAAACTTGGAATTAATATTTTTAAAAACTTTCGAGAAAAGTAGGAGACTCGTTTTATTAAAAATTCAAAACTTCAAAGGCGTAATTTTTCTTTTTCTTTTTGCAAAAGCGAAGAAAGATACATATCGACATATTTTATTAAGTCGCCTACATTGCTCAAAACTTGTTTAAGATTTTCTCAAAGACTCTAAACAACAATAGACATTATTGCTTTTTTTAATTATATGCATTTAAATCTAGTTCACATTTCTATACATTTAAATAGTTATTGCATTCACACACAATTTACGTTTTAATTTTATTATAAAAAAACCAAAAAAAGTACTTGTAATTTGCTCCTTGTATAAATTTAGTGAGATCATTATAACAATTTATCTAAGCAAGTGCTTCTCAAACTTCTAATAATTGCGGCCCAATATTCAATCATAATTTCCTTGCAACCCCCACCATACAATAACACGAAATTTAAATTCAATAATACTATACTTTGATGCTAAAGCTACATTACTACTTAAATCTCTTAAGGGCGTATATAAACGTCTCGCTCAGCTAAAGCGTTATTTCCCATGGACGTAAATATACGTCTTTCCAAATTATGTTCTTTTCTGTGCACAGCTATTCATAAAATTATTGCAAAGGCAATGAGATGCAAAAAAAAAAGGTATTTGACAGTGTTTGCGATGGATTTACTTATTTCAGAGGATTTGTTCTTTTTTTTCTCTTTTTATTCCTTCCCCCCAATGCATCGCATACGCACGCCTACTTGGAACACGGTGGCATTGGGCAGTGAATGGCGTAACTTTTAATCGGCAGTTAAGGGATTAATTATAAACCGTACAAATTATCAAGATAGGCGTTAATTTTCGAAAATAATTTTGTATATGACAAGATCTTGGGGTGACTGGTAATTATTAAACTTGTTCTTAACTAAGTATTGCTAAATAAACTATAAAGTACATTGCGCGGTACTGATGCATTTATAAGTGCATTATATCAGTGTAAATGCATCTTATTTTTTTATTATGTCAGAATGTATATTGTGTTTTTTTATTTCAATAAATTAGTAATTTTCTTAAATAATTATTAATTTTCAACTTATCAATATGCTTGCGCCCTCTCGTAGAGTTATTGAGACCCTCAAGAGGGAGAGAGTCCCACAATTTGAGAAACTCTGATCTAAGCATATATAAGGGAAAACCAACTCACTCCCACACTTATCATGTGATCTCCAGACCTCTAAGTTATACAGCCAAGAAATTTGTCAGGCATGTTCCCCTAAGTAGCGTAGAGACCCGCTAAGAAAGGTCTTTGCGAGAATCGCGAGTCCCACAGAGGGTAACCAGGAACGTTATAAACAAAACCTCCACTTTTAGAACTATTACATCTACAGACATGAATTCTAGAAAAATATTCCTTCTATTGAGTCTACATTAGCTAAAAACGACTTTTGGGAAATCAACTACTAGGAAAAGTTGCGAGGGTAATATAAATGTCCCCCCCACCCCCAATTATTAGACTTAGAAGCTTGAAACTTAGTAAGCCAGCATTTCTCAAACTGTGGAGCGTACTCTTCTGGGGGGCGTGATAATCCTACCGGGAAGGAAGGGGGCTCAAGCATATCGAAAAGTCGAAAATAAAAGATTTGTGTAAAAAATTATTAATTTACTAAAAGGAATGACAAAACAAAACACATTATGATATAGTAAAAAATACACATTTACAACGATATTATATACTAACAAATACATCAGTACTGCACAATGTATTTGAGCATTAAATCGTCAACAGTTAAGAACAAGTTTTATAATTACTACTGACCCCATGGGATTATCGTATACCAAATTATATACAAAATGTAATATTTATCTTGATAATTTGTATAGTTTATAAATGAAGTTATGTGTGTGTGTGTTGTAGCGTTAGCGACAAAGTACATTATTATTGAATTCATTATTGTTGTATGGAGGGGGGGGGAGGTGCCATGAAAATTATAATTGAATATTAGATCGTAAACATTGAACGTTTGAGAAGCACTGCAGTAAGCATATTTCTTTTGTTTAAATATTCATGTAGAACGGGTTTTGTGTCGAATACGATTCTAGGAAAGGAGGTTTCGGATACGTTATAAACAAAAATGCCAGCGTTTTTGAACTATCAACTTGCAGACTTCAAGTATATTAGGCATTTTTCATTTGCTCCGTAAAAAATAAGCTAAGAACGGTTTTTACGGATATCGACACCTAAGGGGTGTTGAGAGATTTATGGCAGCAAAATAGATAAAAAAATCTCATTGTTTGTAACTATGATAACCGAACACTTAAAATTTGGCAATGCTGTCTCTTTTGTAGAGTAGAGATAAGATAAAAACGGGATTTCAGAAAATTTCCTTCCATGAGCGCGGAGTTTACAGAATTTTATTCAAACAATGTACGCATATAAGTGCTTTTAATAAAATATTTTATCAACAAACACGAACACTTTCAAAATAAATATTTATATTGTAATAAATATCTATTCGAGAGTTCTATCAACTATATTTGTAAAACCTTACAATTGATATTATACCACACAATAGGAAGATAATTTATTTTAGTTATTCTTTATATTATTTTTCTGTTTATTAACATGATGGTGCTGTTGAATGAGATTCATCCTAATTAGTATTCCTTTTCTAACACAATATTTTCAACAGTTGTTTGTAATTTCGAAGTACATGGTGTGTGTTTCTGCTTTCGTAATTTCTTTCTATAACAATACAAATACTTCTGTACGATAAGATATTGCTGTATTTTTAACAATTCCTCGGAAAATTCGTAGACGTAAAGATAAAAAGAATATATTTCGTATAGTTCGAAAAATAAAACGACAAAGCCTGATAAATTTTGTTTACAATAAACAATACGTTAGTTTGTTCTCGGGTATTTCTTTATTTTACCTTTAGTTTTCTCACGAGTATTATGAGAATTATTTGTATTCCCGAGGTAATTCTTGTAAAAAGTAATATTTCGGAAAACTTGAATGGCATTTTAAAATATTTATAATGATTAGAGTTATTCGAAGAAAAAAGAGTTTGGAGCACTTCAATAACCAAAAACTACGAGTAGAATCACAATTGTTCTCATATTTTAAAAAGGGCTATTTGAATAAATATTACTATAAAAACTACGCGCAGTTTATATATAAATTTTCACGGTCTATTGCAAATTTTATTCCTGTTGAATTTCTTTCTCAGTCAGTTATATGCAAAATATGCGTACCATATTTACTCGAATCTAAGCCGCACCATTTTTTCAAAGTAATTCACTACTAAAAATCCGGTGCGGCTTAGAATCGAAGGGAAAACAATTGTTGGATGGGGGAAATTGAGTTCGAACCCTTTTAAAAGGAAAAATGAAACCCCGTCTATTCTGGCCACAATTCAGCAGTATACAATTCAGCTCCAGGATTATCTCTCAGTTTATCTTAATAATCCTTGTCTACTCCATTTAGGATTATTTTTTTTTGTACAGGTTTTTTTTAATCACCTAAACATCAAAGATATTGGTTATAACGTTGAGACTAGAGTTCACTATGACGCATATATAAAAAGGGAGGCAATTTTATATGCAGACAAGAAACGGAAACACAGAGCATCGCTCACTGAATATGTGTAACGGATGAAACAAATATGTCGATGACGTAAGCAAAATGACATAATTTTTTTATTGTAAATCTTCAACAGTCTAATAATTATTTTAAATTCTTCTTTTAAAAAATGTAACTTGACAAATGCATTGTATGGCGTGGAAGACGGCATCTTGTGGGAAAATGATGACTCCGGCACCCATTCCGAAGTCAGTTGTGACAATATGAGTAACGAATCATTTTCGAAACATGATACTGGCCATTAGTGTAATTATAGGTTCAGGTATGTAATTGAAATTTTTGTAATACTACTTGTTGGCGCCAGTTAGCGAGAATTCCTTTGTATAGAGATTTACTCCGAGCCAACTGTTGCAACCTTTGTATTCAGTTCGAAAAGTATAGAGATCCCATATGGTTGTGATCCGCTTCGCTTATTAAAAATTTGTTAAAATTTACAGTCCATTCCTATTATTGCGGCAACATTACTCAATTAATTAATTATTGACTTATTATTATTTCGTTTAAATTTATTAAAAAAATGATGAACCTTTCACTCAATTTTTTTATTTTTTCTCAAAAATGAGTAGGGAAATGGTGTGCGGCTTAGATCGATGACAACATTTTTCACAAAAACATTTTGAGAATTCTGAGAACGGCTTAGATTCGAGAAAAAATGGTATATAAACATTTCATTTTTAATTATAACTTAATTTAATAGATTTAGTAATTTTTTTAGTCAGCCATTTTTGTATATCTTTCTGATCGTGGTAGCCTAGTGGTCATGGTCACGGATTCATGACTAGCCCGATATTATATAGAACCTTAGTACCTGTAAAGATCTGCCGTGTAGAGGGGTAGATGCACGCTAAATCTGTTGTTGTTCAACGTCCTCCCTTTCATGCGCTGTGAAAGTTTGAAGAAGAGGTTGCCACACAGCTCAGGAATCGTCCTCGTTACTTGACCATGGTTCAAAGCTAATATATCTCGTGTTTTTTCGCAGTGTGACAGCGCCAATAAACATTCACCTATCCAATATAATTCTGCGCAATCTGCCCATCAATTGAGAAAGTATCATGCATTTTTCTGTCTGTAAAGCTTTCTTTTCTAGTCAAAAATATCGCTGGGTGGACGAACAGAGCTCTTAGCTCTTCCGAGCTTTAACCTCTAATCGTTAAGATTTTGAGTAACTGTAATGTTTTGACTCTTGCCCTTTGTTAATTTAGAGTACTAGATAAAAAAATAAATTTTAAGTAAAATATGACTTTAAAGCAGAGCTTCTCAAACTTTCAAAACTTGCGAGCCAAAATGCAATCATAACAACCCCCTTCTAGAGTTATTATGCCCCCTTACGGGGGCGCACCGCACAGTTGAAGAAACGCTGCTTCAAAGATAATAGAATGCATTAAGTGCGTAAAAAATAATTTCAGAATTGGTGCAAAGCAGTGAAAATGAGAGCAGATTTAATCCATTAGATGGGCGGAGAAAAGCCTTGCCAATGGGGATGCAGAAAGTGATTTTAATCCACGACAATTGAAAGAAAATTCTTTGACTGAATAAAAATCAGAAAAAAACTTTTTTAAAAGCTAAAAATATAAAAGACGAGCAGGAAAATGTATTAGGAACTTTTGCGATGGGCAAAGAGTAAGTGAGTAGAGAGAAAAAAATTAAACTGGTGTGGGGGCGGCAGAGCCGACTACTGATTTGATGAATATATTTAATTTATTCGCTGTCATTGCTGACCTGCATTAAAGAATGGAGAGCATTAAAGAGCCTTGGGAATTTATAAAAAATATATTGCAGTTCTGAGAGGGCTGCTACGAAGTTCAGATCTGATGTTAGGGTGGTCGAAGAATCTTTGATTTTTCTGGGCTCACTCTTTGTATGATTTTTCTCCGGTGCTGAGTTTTGGAGATACAGTGGCGGATGTTTGATTAAGAGCTTGCGCGAAGCTTAGGCTTGGAATGACATTGCTAGATTCAGCTAATTGGGATTGATTTTTATCTTTGATGGTATCGCCTTTTTTAGGTTTAAATTTCAGAAACTTTGGGCATTTCGAATGAGATGCGAAATGTACATGCTGGTGGCAGTTAATGCACACTGGATCTTCTATTTTGTCGGTAATTGGGCAATCGCTGGTGTGATGGGGCTCCCCGCATTTGAGACAACGGATTTACATGGAGCAGTTTTATGACGCATGGTGGAAAAAGTTACAGTTGTGTGTAACATCGCATCACATGACTGCCTTTTTTTAAAGGGATCTAATTTGATTTTAAGGAATAAACACTGTTTTATTTTATCGACGACGTTCTCGTTCCGAGTAATTTCGATTAAGTAAATGGGGAATGGATTTTCTGTTTTCCGTTTTCTCAGATTGGCAACCTTTTCCACTAGTCAAAAATCGAATCAAATACGATTTAATGAATATTTATTAATGTTACGTTTCGAAGAAAGGTGAATTTTATAAGCAACGGTTAAGCTGCAATCTCTGTAAGCAAATTTCCATGTCATACTAATTTTCAATTATTAAATTGTTGAGGACTGAACTGAACTTAGTGTTGCAATACCCCATGAAGGCCAAGGCCTACTGTGTCAATATCAGTTTACGTGACCTTAGAAGCTGGGGTGCATGTACAGATGCTTTGCTCAAGTAGTTAGTCTGGCACCCCCCCCCCCCAGTCAGTTTCAGTTCCCAAGCATTGCTAAGTAACCAATCGAACATTATTGATTAGTTTTGTAATGGTTACAAATTTGAGTTTCTTTCAATTAGAAAAGTTTATTACATGCAATACAAGGCAGGTCTTCAGCAGCGCAAGGCTCGAAACGATACACTGGCCATGAGTTCGTTACCTCAAACACTAAGCTACTACGGCTTCAGAGGAAGGGGAAAACATTATGACATAATATAAAGCAATAGATATCGCTGTAAGATGCAAGATGGCGCTTTTCAGCCCATTGCAAAGCCAGTGATAAAACTGCTAATAGAACGGTCAGCTGCTGGGATTCCCTCTCCTAACTCCCACACCACACCAACGGGAGCCATTTGAGCCCGACAGATTTTACATTTATCAATGCATCTTCACGGCAGGTCTGAAACAGCATAAGTCTAGAACGCATTACTTGTTGACCATGAGTCCACGTCCTTGACCATTAGACTGCTGCAGCCTCAGGAGAAGGGGAAAATAGTACGACATAAGAAAAAGCCTAAGATACCACTGTAAGATGCAAGGTGTCCCTTTTCTGCCCATTGCAAAGGCGTTGAGATAGATGCTAATAGAATGGTCAGCCAAAATATTCCAATAGATTGACCTTCTAGATCACCGGATCTCAATCCTTTTGACGTCTGACTTTGTGGTTTTCGAAAAAATGCAGTGTTCTATGACCCGATTGCAAATATTACTGACTTGGATTTTGCACAACACATTCACGACGAGATCACGGAGACACTCCGCTCTGTTGTTCATCGGTTGCAACTTGTGGCGAAAATGGATGGACGGCATATTGAACATGTCTTACGCAAGTTTATAGATAGTTAACAAGTGTTATTATAGTTTTTTATGTGGTTTTAGGCTCAAGTACAATTAAAAATTGGCTCTTCCCATCAAATTTGATATGCGAAGATGGGCCTCACACTAATACTGTCACAACTGTTCAATAACTTGGAAATCGTTTTTTGCGTCATACGCACTGAAAAGTACTGTTCGTTTAATGTACAACTCATGTCAAAGCAATCGTAATTCGATTAAAAATGTCACTTTTACTCAAATCCACTTTCTTTATGCATACAACCCTATATATTGATACTCATTTGGGATTTTTTTCTTATGTCATACCGTTTCTTTGTTCTTCAAATACATTCAGTTCAAATCTGAGGTTATTCTGAGCAGTAGTTTCTTTTTTACAAAATTTTGAAAGTGGAACTTTGAATATAATCACCCTGTATTATTACATTCTATAATTTATAACACAGTCGACTCTCGCTGATTCAAACCTTCGATAATACGAACCTCTCGCTAATTCGAAATATATGCTCAGCCCCTAGATAAAAAAAAAACTCTTGATATTTCAAACCAAAACAATACGTTTTGCTACACTCAATATTTAAAGTAAAATCTGCGGCTGACCAGACTAAAACACGTGATAATTCGAAGTTATCTTAAATAGCTCTCGACAATTCGAATATAATTATCATGTAGAGTCTTGTAGCAAACAGGTTGAAAGTTGTTTTGGGTTGTATTCTCTCTGCGTGTCTTCCCTGCAACGTAGCCCCTTTGATGACCATCCGTCTGTCATTCCTTCTTTTTGATTATCGGTCCCTCATGCAAAAATATAATTTTATCGTTTTCCTTCGGTCCAATAGATCGTCCGCACTTGTTGTCAGTCTTCAGTATCTTTCGTTTAACACGTGGCCTTGCTACACCTTTGTTCAGAAAGGATGATCCTCAATTGGAAACAAGAGATGCGTCTGATTGTGTATTTTGCGTTGAAGTGACATGACGATTTACGACTCATCTGTGTGACTTATGTAGTGGGGCACGAAATAGAGCCTGAAATGGACTGGACCCTGCCTTGAAGAACCAATGTTGTTCTGGACAACGTCTAAGAGAACTGAAAGCAAATTAAGCAGATCTTTTCGTCAAAAAGATTAATTATCTGCAGTATGTATTATTTTAATAATTGTTTTTAATACGTAAACGTATTCTTTTAATAGAGAATTTTTAACTTATGTTTCATATTTACAATGCGCAATATGGGCTTTTTATAAGTACTTTAAAATAATATGCATATATGTACAATTGTTGTTTTATTACGCAGTTTCAATGAGTTAGAAAAAAATGTCTCTTACTGTATTTTGGAAGTTTTCTTTTTGTACCCTCTTGATAATTCAAACTCTTGACAATTCGAAGTTTTTGACTGGCCCCTCCAAATTCGAATTATCAAGAGTCGACTATATTATAAACTCGATTCTAAATATTCCTTTTTCAAGGTTTGTAGTTTTTCTCTCAGAATTTGCTGTTAAATATATGTTCGATGTTTCGTCTTACGATTTTAGTAATATTTTACTTCTTTTTAAATTGTATTAAATATTCCGATTTATTATCACGCATAGATGTAGACATGGATTGACTCGGTACGAATTATGATGACCGTGTTAATTAATAAACTATTTCAAGTATATTTTAATAATAACGCAAGGACATCCTCGAAAGAAATAAGAACTACGTAATCTCATTCCTCGGAATGAAAACTTTTAGAATTCAAAGTAATGAGATGGTAAAATCTAAGAAATATTACGAGCAAAATAGTTCTAATTAAAATTTGATACGTTTATGTTTATTTCGGATCGAATTTCCTGAATGTTATTTTTCTACCAAAGCATGTTATTATAAAGGATAAATATTTGAAACTAAACCAAAATCCAGCTGAATACATTAACGAAGGTAAGGAATTCGAATTTCAACCACTAATAATCAATATGTTTTGGCTTTATTTTACTATTCACAAAGCAAATTATCCGGTTTCCGAAATATAATTTCAGTAGTCAATAAATCGATCCGAAATACAATGCTATAATTCTCTAAATGCAAATAGCATGAGGAATAGGAAATTTTCAAGAAGCAATTATTTTCTTAATAAAATAATTTTTATTCCCGATTTTCTAAATTTTTCTCAAGTATAGAAAGCTTTATCTCTTTTCATACAAAATGAAAATTACTTTTGTCTGAATGTAACGGATCTATTTGCGTTTTTCCTAATAATCCTTTTGGGGAATTACTTTCTTTAAATATTATTTAATTGAAAACTTTCTCCGTGATATATGTTAACTATGTCATGTATTTAAGTATTAGATTTCGGGTTCGAAGGAGGGAGGTTGGAAGCTAAATGATAGCGGTAATGATTAACGTAAGATAACGTAAAGCTAGACCAGAGTATTTAGTAGATTATTCGATTAATATTAAGATTAAAGATTTGGTCAGTTAGTTGTGAAACTGGATTCGGTTGGTTTGGATTAGATTACTTTAGAAATTATCTTCCAATATAAGAAGGTATATTGCCTGGGCATGCTAAGTGTAAGTGATAAGATTTATTATTATACCTCCAATTATCTCGCCTACTTCGCTATTGCTCCCATATTTATCAATTGGTGCATTTCTTAACTTGGGTTGTTGAATTTGTGTCATTGTTGAGAATAGTAAGTAATTTGTTTTGTTTTGACTATGGCTAGTTCCTTTCTAACTCTCATACACTGATGACTGGGGAAATTCAAACATCATTATATAACCAACTACAAAACTCAATGGCAAATACCTGATTTAAAATAATAATAATAATATTATGCTTCGTGTTTTTAAGGAATCCGACTACCCTAAAACTGTGAATTTTGCCAAAAATTGACAATTATTTTTATTTTATGGGTCATCTTATTAGCTTCATAAAAATACCAAGTTTATCATTTCCCGTTTATTAGAACACAAACTACAAGTGTTTTAGTAAAAGTAGATGCCATTCCTTTAAGCAAGATGTCATGCTTTAAAACGCGTTTTATTCGAGATGTGATTTTTGAAAATAATCAAACGGGGTCAGCGATTGCTAAAAAAGTTTTGAACATAATTAACTGAAATTTTCTCTGTAAGTTCTGTATAGTAGTAGAATTGTTTTAACCTTCAGATTTATCAATCACTGTTTTGTTACAAAATTTACTGGCCCTTATGTGAATATAATCACTGTCTTTTTAAACATTTTCATATAGTAACCAGGATAAAGTGCTCTAGTTTTTGTAAAAAGAAAATATCTCTTATCCTGAAGGTCATTTCAAAATTGAATAATATAGCAACACATTAGATTGAAAAAATTGAAAATTTGTTCATAAACCTTTGGTGCAGAATGGACCGCGATTATGCTATTTTTTGTTAATTTTTACTTATTTTTTTCCCATTTTAGTAATAATAATTTCGTTTTATTTTCTTAATTTTAGCACATTTTTCTTAAAATGCACTAAACAAATTTAAAAATAACAAAAAAATCCCCACATCTCCTTTTTTTTTTAAAAAAAATAAATTATCGCAACCAGTAGGATACAAGAAAACACATTAAAAATCGAGTAATTAATATATATGTTGCCATTAAAGTACATATATATATATATAATTCAGTTATTTCATAAAATAACTAGGTAACTGACTTGTCTAGTTATTTCTTGAAATAACTAGACAAGTCTGTTAAAGTATATAACAGATGAAGACTTGCATACTTTACCAAGTTATTCTATATAACAACTGATAATAAACCGTTAAAGAAAAACAAATTGGAAGTTATTTTATAAAGTAATTGATCCTCTAAACATCTAAAATCTTTTAAAAAATACATTTAATCCCAATACAGATGATTAATTGATAAATAGTAAGGAAAGCAAGATGATACAATTTATCACTGCCATATTGCTAACATTAGTTAAAACAGAAAGGGGGGGGATGATATATGTCGCTGGAAATTGTTATATTTAAAGATTATCAAAAGAATACATAATATATAGGACGAAAATTGTTGCTTCATAAAAACATTATTTAAACGTTTTCATTAAATTTGCAAGAGAACATTAATCTATATTTATGAAATAACTTTACTTTACATTTATTATTTATTATAGAAGGATTACTGTGATGACACTTTGAATTGCGGTTCAAAATTGACTAAAAGCAACTAGAACTAGTTCAAAGACCTTTCAAGTGTCGTTTTTCATACTTGAACGATCAAGTAATCGTTATGCTATAGAATACCGAGTTAAATCGTAGAACTCAATAATTCTGTATACTTAAACTGACTATCCAATTATTTCATGAAATACCCAGTTTTCTAGGAAATAACGGACTTCACACTTTAAAGGCAACATATATATAATTCTCTAACTAATGTTTGCGGAAAAACCTTTTGCAAAACCACTTTGTAACGAATCTCTACAAAAGGAAGGAAACATGGCTACTATATTTAAATTCGGGTAGTGGGAGTTGATTTTGGAAGATCCTATCTTTAGCAGATTTCTGTTGTTGTTCTTGCTAATGCCACCTTACTAATGTCCAATCGAGGCTCATGAAATTCATCATAGCTAAGGGCTAGCTTGTACTCCATTCATTATCCGTAGCTTTGAGCTCCATGCAGGAACAGTATGTTTTAGCTCGCTTGGTTAATATAGGCAAAACATTATTTTTTAACGAGGCATTATTCATAAAAGGAGAATGCTTTGAAAATATGTCTTTCCTTCTTCATTTTTGCCCAAAAAAAAATGGAATTTAAATATTTCTTTCATGCAATAGAAATACACTTTTAAAGGTCTATTCTAATTCAACTAAGGCCGGTGGGTAGCCTAGTGCTTAGAGCATATGACTTCAAACCGGAGGGACTGTGTTCGATGCTCAATGCCACCAAATACCTTCCGAGTACACACGGAGTACGTTCCCGTAAAATCAGTGAGTCCGAAAGTCATGTGGGCAGTCCACAGCAGAATTCATGGGTCCAGGAGTAAGGAATATTTCCCTCCACCCCAGGCGTAGCCTAAATTGTGGAGTGGAGATAGGTGGTGTAGCCATCTATCGTTCAGGTGTCCAACCTGCCTCAAACTCTGGCAATTTTCCTCCTTCCCTTTGGAAAGGACACGACGAAAACAACAACAATTGATTTAAAATTAAATAAATGTTCATTTATTCGCTTTTCAAAATCCCGATTCCAAATATCGGTCTGTTTAATATCTTGCACAAATATTAAGAAAAGGCAACCCTTCAATGTACCGTCATACTTATCATACCATAACAGACATTCCTCTAAACCATTTTTATGTATAGTTACTTATTTTCTAAATTTCAAAAGGGTAAATAAGATATATCCACTTATAAAAGCTAAAGTATATGGTAAAGAAATAACAAATTATAAATACTATTTCAAGGTTTTGACTTAGTCTTTTGGAGAATTTCAATTCCCAACACAAAAAAAACTTAAGTGCCCCTTATTCAGGTCATTATACAGTATTAAGATAATGTTCAGATGTACTGTGTTTGAAATTGATAGATCTAATGCATTCAATAAAATCCAGATACGGGTAGTTCATTCAATCGGCTTAAGATATTTTTAAGACAATCTCGAAAACTTTTTCCTATTCATTATCTTCTACACAAAATCCCAAAGTATAAAGGAAAGGGGAATAAATAAGGAAGAAAAATATGTCATTATATAAATTAGAAGAAGCAGAATTTTTACTTACCAAGACCTTTGGTAAACAGTATTAACATAAGTCTAAAAGTATGTTAAACGAATAGTAGATATACGTTGTGAAATGAAAAGCTCGAATGATTTTCTGATAATATTTTGTACGTATTTATTTTATATTATGTGTGTGTGTGTGTGTATGTGTGTGTGTGTGTACGTATTATTCTCTTTATATATTTCATTTTAATATTTAAAACGAAATTACAGTTTTAATAAAATAGTTATTTATTCTTAATATGTTACGCATCTATTCCGATTTTTTGACAACAATCATCTTGAAAAAAAAAATGGGTTTATAAATTTAATTTATTGAAAGCCTTCCTTCGAAGAAGAAATGTGAGTATGTAAATTAACACTTATATAAAGATTAAACTTTCGAATTGAGGGGAGAGAATTATTTATAGACTACTACGGCTAGCAGTGATTGATTAAACGTGTAGTGAAGTGTGGATACTTAGTAGCTGAGTATTGTACTATTAAAGTTGACGATTTGTCAAATAGAAATCAAATTAAATTAGGTCACTAAGAATTAGATGGTATGGCTTAGACGTAAGTGATCTATTTATTTATAGTCTTCTCGTTATTCATATTTGATATTTGTTCATCTCTTAACTTTAGTTTCTAAAATTTTGACTTGTTGATCGTATCGAAAATAAATTGAAGTTATATTGAATATGACTAATCTTCACACACACACACACAACACACACACACACACACACACACACACACACACACACAGGCACTCTATTTAGCTGGATGAATTGACGAAGACTCCACGTCCGTAATAGTGAATTTCAATACTTTAAATCCTTCTCTTCGCGCACATCAAAACGTATCAAGCTCGCTTAACTTTTCAACAACTACGTGTCGACTTCACGATCTCCAATTCATTTGACTTCTCCCTTCCTCTTACATGGCTCCTTCAACTCTCGAAAACCGAATTTATATTTTTCCTTATTTACATAAATAACGCCTGGCTCTCGATGAAGGTTGGTTGAAATAAATAATTTGAATTAAAGGTAAATAGAAGAAGTTAGTAAAAAACCATATAGATCCGTCACAACTTTCCAGATATAAGTGATATTTATTGTTTTTGAGGGTTCTTTTTTGAGGATTTTCTTATTTCTATTTTTGATTTGCACATATTTTCAAGTCTTATAGCGAGATGATTAATGTTACCATATATATGTGTGTGTGTTTAAGAGATGCAGTTTGCGCATGATACTGCATTGCTTCTCATCTGGGTTCTTTCATTGAAAGTGGGAATTTTTCATTGAAGGTATGAATTTAGATTCTTGAAAATATTGGATAGAGAACAGGGAATGGCAAGGTAATGTGCAATTTGTTGCTTGATAAAGAATGAAAATGGAAAGATATAATCCAACAAAGCCGATATTATAAATGTCCTTATTGCAATGATAGACTCAATATTACGCCATGCTTCAAATTGTGCGAGCATATATTTTTATACGCACACAAAATTCTCTACATTTTAAAAAAGAAGAACGAACATAATATTTTTCTTTTGGTAAAAAAGAGAGAAATTTTTTGAAATACATAAGAAATTCTTCATAGGACGCAGAGTATACTTATAAAAAGCAAATATTTATGGGTTTTTTTTTTTTTTTTTGCTCTACAATTGTAAAATAGAAAAAAATGTGTGAGAACTTTAATATATATCAAATATTAAAATTAAATTAAAATTCTTAATTATTACATTTTGTTAATTATTATTCTTAAGTAAATGCAATAAAAAATGTACCCTTTTTCCTAACATTTTTGGCAAGAAAATTGGCCACTTAGGGTAAAAATTAATATTAGTTACAAGTTTTTCAACAAGGAAGGGGGAGGGGGGTAATTGTCTAGTAAAAAATAATTGTTATTATTATTTTGAAGCTGTTTTGTAGACTTCATCTCATTGTTTTATGATATTCTTTACTTTAAATAAATGTATTTGTACAGTTCCTTTATCCAAAAGAAAAAAACATTCATAATCACTTAAATCCCAATGCAATTACTTACAAATTACAACTAATTGGTTAATTAAAATGCTTTAATGATTGCTGATCGTCCTTAGTCAAACTTAACGAGAAATAATACTTTTCTAAACTAAATTGTGTTTTCAAATTAGTTTCGATGTTAATTTTTAAGAGCGAATACAAAAAATAAATATTTCGTGA
Organism: Trichonephila clavata; assembly: GCA_019973975.1. Taxonomy (NCBI): domain Eukaryota; kingdom Metazoa; phylum Arthropoda; class Arachnida; order Araneae; family Nephilidae; genus Trichonephila; species Trichonephila clavata. The sequence continues at coordinate 22,128 of BMAO01005433.1, forward strand.
CTTTGTTTTGTATCCTTCTCCAAATGAGGGCTATTAAAAATAAGAAAGAAGGTTCGCTCTCGGTACCTTCGGTTCAGAAGGCCCACATCCTACCATTAGGCCAGAATTATCAATTTTAGTCCATAGGTCGTTAGTTGCTTATATAGAATAAACCGCCACTCACTCCCCTACCAGCGAGTCGGTAAAGAGAACGAACGTTATCGTTGTTAAGGCAAACGTGTGAGCTGTTGCGTCACTAGTTGTGACGGCTTTGCTGGTTGCGTCATTCGTGCGGGACGACTTGAGGGTTGCGTCATTCATGCGGGACGACTTGAGGGTTGCGTCATTCGTGCGTGACAGCTTGATGGCTGTGTCAAGTGTCTGACGGCTTTAGTTGCACTTTCGTTGGATAGATGAAGCCACAATTGCTGTGCGAAGGTTGTGGTTTTCTTGGTTCAGCGTCAGGTTACCAATGAAGAAGGATAGAACTCGGCATCTTTAGAACCGTAAGCCCGTAACATACCACTGGACCAAAATGTTCACTTCAGTTCAGAGGCAGTTAGTGTCTTTTATAAAATCTAACACCACAAATATTTTTGATGGAAATAATTTAGCACTGTGCTATTTAAATTTCTTTAAAAAGAGGATTTGCATTAATTAGAATTAATTCCGTATCAAAAATTGAACAATTCACAAAAAATGTACTAGAAACAAGTGTGGGAAAATACAGGGTTATCGAGAATGAGATTTAAAAATGTTTGAGTGATTCTTCACAAAATATTGTACTGCTCTTTGTATATTGTTTCCTTCAGAATTTAACAAAAAATAAACTGTCCACATATACCCTTAAACAAAAGAAAAGCACATACTTTATGAGGCATAGAGCATTTACAGTGGGAAAATGAAAATTAATGAATACATAGTAAACGGTCCTTTACATGATCAGACACTCTTCAGAAAAACACTTTGTGTCGAATCTACACGCGTCTATAATAAACCCTTTCGGGACTTTTCTGCGACACCAATATTACTAACTAACTTTCCCCGAAGCAAGGACACGTGATTATGCAAATTAAGTAATTATATAAATTCTGTATTCGTAGTTAGTGGTGAGTGGAGATCGTGAAATGATGAAGTGCAAATCGGAGTTTATCAATTGAAAATGTCTAAGCGAGTATCACTCGACGGTGACTAAATCCGGATAAGGATCACATTCAAGGCCTTAACTGGAAGACTCCACTTCATAAAGGTCAGGTATCGTGATCCTTGTTTAAATAGAATTTTAGCCTATTAGTGC